>JAKUCV010000621.1:0-26064 GCA_028386065.3 Turnera subulata | reverse complement strand
CACCACAACAAAATGGCGTTGTTGAACGCAAGAATAGGTGTCTTGAGGAAATGGCAAGAACAATGCTCAATGAGGCTAAAATTCCCAAGTATTTCTGGGCCGACGCAGTTAGTACGGCTTGCTATGTGTTAAACCGAGCAATCATAAGGCCAATTCTCATGAAAACGCCTTATGAATTATACAAAGGAAGAAAGCCTAAACGGTATTTTTGTCCAGCAGAACAAACTTTTCTTCTTCGACCTTTAAACGGTATTTATTCTCGGTTTTGCCCTGTACATAAATACTGAATTCTATGACGATATGTACATTTACTTCTATATGAGGTTTAGTGGATTACCGAGTGCGGGGAGAGAGTGTGTGTGTGGCCGAGAAACTTACCGACACGGATAGGATTTTAGGCCGATTAACTCTTGGGCTCAGGAATGGCTTTAGAACGATGTTTAGGAAAACCGAGCCCAGGCCCAATAATATAACTTTAAAGTTTAGAATGTTTTTATGGACTTAAAGATATGGACTTAAGGCCTAATAACCATTAAATAAGTTATGGACTTTAAAGAACGGGCTTGAAGCCCAATTGGATAATTGGTTAGAATGGACAAAAAGAAGTGAGCCTTAGGCCCGAGAACCTGTTTATGAACTTAGACTCGGAGATTTCTTAATCGGATAGTTAGGGAATTACTCGGATTGAGTATACCCTAAGCAAGCATGCACGATTTTTTACGTTTTAAATTATTTAGTGATTATTTTATATGCCGGTATTCAGGCACAGGTAATACCTCGGGAGTTGGGGAGTCGGGCTCGAGGAGAAGTCATAATCAACTTTTCGAGGTGACATTACAAGTCTTTTACACATGTTTTGTGAATGCATGTTGGTGTGGTTAGTTAGTTTACTTGCCTTGTTTGCTACATGCGGTGATTGGGATTATGTGCTTGTTTGCTCTCACATGTCTAATTTCAGTATAAGTAATTGCTATGGAATATAACATGTTGTTATGTTTTGGCGATAGTGTGAGGTTATGGGCCAAAGGCCCGGTTATGAGTATAATACATAAAGTTCACACATCCCTGGATAAACATATTGTATGGCACACGGAACTATATAAGAACAACTGAGAATAAAACACTAAATTCTACTTTGAAGTCGACCGGTAGCCCCAAGGAAGGGTTGGGTACCCTCGGGTCACTTTATGCGGTTTAGCATGGTTATCCCAGGGGAAGGTAGGTGCACCCCTGGAAGACTTGCACCAGTTAGGTGTGTCTGAGCGCACCCTCAGGGAGCTAGCGGCCACTCGAGGTTTATCGATGGTTTTTGACCTCAGAATCTACTTCTTCTGAGGTTTGACACTTGGGTTTCACACCCGGATCTGATCAGATGCGCTACCGAGACTTGACTCACAGTAGAGGTCCTAGAATAATAACAAAACACGTTGAAACTAAACAATAAATGCAATAATGCGAAAAGATGACTATGTGTTGGTGTGTGATTCTAATATTGCTTGTATGCTATACTTGTGTTCGTGAACAACTCACCCCACGAGCATGACTTCACTTTTCTTGTGTACATAGACTTTTAATGATCACTGAGTAGGCGACTCACATAATCGCCACCATTGTTTTTCAGACCTTAGTTAGCGTGCTGTTCTCGCCTCTTTCTTTCGACTCGGAGTTCAGACGCGGATACCTCAGCAGGTAGTTATGCATCATCTCTCGGTTGGATCCATAGAACCCGTATGCATGTTGTTTTCTCTATCACGATTTTATGATATTCATCTTCCGCTGTGTAAGACTTATTTTGAGATGTCACAATTGGTTCATTACTTTGTTGGCAGTTTGCCGGGACCTGATTTGTGATATGATTTCGACGCTTTGCCGGGTTGATTTATCACTTATTGAGTTGGTTTATTTCCTTACATTTTATGACATCTCGGTGTTAGAAAGTATTTATGGATGATGTTTGTGTGTCGAGGCACTGGTTTATGTATCCCGGGTTTCAAGGGTATTTTGGTAAATTCCTTTCATTTAATTGTTTTATTTCTAAAAAAAATCGGGATACGGGCTCTTGAGCTTGGTAGCGGAGCGGGCTTCAGATCCTTGGCTTTAAAAGAGATGTATCTTTAAATTACAAGTGATTTATGTGTTAAAGCCGGTTTCTTGTTTTGAAACTCAAAAGTGTTTTGACATATTTTGCATTCATATAGGCGTTAATATGGATCCACCGCAAGACCAGCACAATGCTGATGGGCAGGATGAACACCCAAGCCATATTTCTGACTCAGTGTCGGTGATGCAAGTCCCTGATGGTCAGGGAAATGCTGGTGCAGCAGGAACACAGAATGCAGTGCCATTAGTACCTCCTAGTATGGATGCGGCGATACAACAACAATTTCAGGCTTTCCTGCAGTGGCAGCAATTTCAACAGTTTCATCAGCAACAACAGGGCGCCCAAGCCGTTCCGGTCGCACCTGTTGTAGCACCTGTGGTAGGCGGTATGGAGAGTGGTTATAAGCACATGGATAAGACAACAGTTGAGATGTTCTCGGGAGAGAGAATCACCGCAAGGGTGGCTGATGATTGGTTCCGCCAGGTGGCGAATGTTTTGGAGAAATTCACATATACACCTGAGCACTGGGATCGATTTGCGGCACATAAGTTCACGGGTTACGCATTGAGTTGGTGGTCAGGGACTTGTTGCGAACCTACCTAGACCAGTGGAGATGCCATGGGCAGACTTCAAGGATAAATTCTACAAGGAGTTCCTTACTGTTGGTTTCTTGGAGGACCAGAAAAAGCAGTTTCTTGAGGTGAACCAGGGGCCCGATGAGTCGGTTTCTACATTCAGGATCTGGTTCTGTATCCTTCTCTCTTATGCCAAGAAGTTTGTGCCCGATGAGGTCACTCAGTGTAGGCAGTTTGTTGACGCTCTACGCCGCGAGTTGGCAATAGTAGTGGCTGGTGGGAGACAGCGGACTTAGGAGGCAATTTGTGAGGCTGCTTTTGATGTTGAGAGGATTCAGTTGATCGGGCAGGAGGCTCGGGCAGCCGAGCGGGGGAAGCAGTCAGCAGTGTCTGGACAAAAAAGGCAACATTCTGATTCTGGTGATGCAAGTTACATGAGTCGACATGGTTCTTCTTACCAAGGTTCGAAGAAGTCCCGAGGACAGAATTATCAAGGTGGACCGGGCAGGTCTTCGGGAGGAAGGTCTTATAAGTTTGGATCTCAGGGGCGGGGTCCTTGGACAAGACCTCCTATTACATGTTGGTATTGCGGGAAGCAGGGACACCACAAGTCGGAGTGTTACAAGAGGATTTGAGATAGTGGTGGTAGTGGGTACCAGTATACCGTACAGAACTCTGTGGCTAATGGTACAGTTCCTTCTGGTGCGAACAAGGGTGGTGGACACTAGGGAGGAAGTCGTGGGAGTTCTGGAGCTCCGAGCCGCAGAGGTGCTACTCGATCTGTTGCAACTCCTAGGGTGTACTCTATCACTCGGGAGGAAGCCACCGACACCCCAAAGGAATGAGATGTCTCGAGAGGTTTCACTTTTGTTTTGTTTTTTTATTATTTTACCATTTATATTTTGAGGACGAATTTTAATGAGAGTGGAACGTTGTCAATGCTAGTTTAGTGGAACATTCATATTAAGTGGAAATTGATGCCATAAATAAGCGGAAACATAAATATTATCAATATCACTAATATTAATATTACAAACATTAAAATTACATTATATTATAAAAAAAACATTCATCTCCTCGGTACGACATTGACCCTGAAGCTATTGGGGTCATTGTTGATGTTGACCCTGATGCTGTCGTTCCACAAGAACCACATGCCGCCCTTGTTGTTCTGGCCAGGAAGCTCGAACCGGTTTGCTGGAGGGAACCGTAGTGGGATGACCCCGTGATTGTCTCCAGGCTGCCACTGGGTCTCCGTGAGAAGAACCATGTTGGGCTTGTACTGGTTCTTCAGGTCCCTCAGGGTACGCGAGAACTCTTGGGAACGCCTATCGATTCCTCTGCAGCTCCACACCAGCAGTCGGGCCTTTGGCCAAGTTGGAGGTAACCGAGTTACTCTAGGCATGCTCTAGGCAGTCATCGAGAGCTGGTAGTAGGTGCCTTGGTCCAAGAAATGGCAAGTGGGCTCTAGGTTGAATTCCTGAAGTCTTTCAGAGATGAGAAACATGAAGGAATTGGCCGAGCCGTAGAAGGAGGTCCTCAGGGTTCCTTGGTCCTCCAGGAAGAACGTCTCTTCCATGGGAGTGACGAAGAACCTCAACGAGTAGAGTTCGTCGACGAAGACCAGATGGGGCATCTTGCCGAGCTCGTTCGGTAGTTCCTCCGGACGTTCGTTGATCATGCTGTAGGCCAGCCGATTTCTTCTGCCTAGGGAGGCACCTTCGACGAAGAAGACGGATGGTGGAGCAGGCATCGCGTTTTGGACGCGTTGGTATTTTGTGTTCCTGAGTATTGTGGTTTCTTTTGCCTTGGCATTTTGTTGCTTTAAGAAGCTTTATGGTTTCCGCTTTCCACCGTTTCGCCTTTTATAGGAAAGAAAAAAAAAAGATTTTCTTTTTTTCAAGGAATAGCCCACACGTTTTCGGAAAGTCTTAAATATTTTTTTCGGAGATTGGAAAAGTAGATTCTTTCGACAAAACTCCAAACCGTTTTTATTCTTCAAGGTGTTGCTTTTTGAAAATTTTGTCGTTGCCTCATTCATTACTTCATCACTTTATATGTTTTTCGGGCTACAAAAGCAAGTGTTTTTCAGCTCTTTTCCTTCTCACAATTTTCTATCGCCCTGGTATCTTGGCGTTTCTTTTTAGGGTTTTTCTATATTTTTTCTACATGTTTTATCACATGCATTTGTGACCGTTGTGGCTAGATTGATGGGACCATACCTCGAGTAGAGTGCATGCGCGACAAGGTTACACCTGTTTGGACGTCATGGAGGGACTCGATATTTGGAAGACGTTTTTGGCTTGTGGACAGGTGGATAACGTTTCTTTCGAGGGACACAGGACGTTCTCGTGATCATTGCCTTGAGAGTTAACGGATGTCGTTTTCACAAGGAGAACCGATATCTCCGTCGGCTATACAAGTTGTTTTTTTTCCTTGGGTTCGAGGACGTGTCCGATCGATCTAGAACGCTGATCATGAAAAACGAGTTTTGTTTGTTTTTAATTTCTTTATGTTGGTTTTACTTCCTTTTGTTGGTTCCATTTTTAGCATCTTTATGTTTAATTTTATTTCCTTCTTATTAATTTTCTTTTGCTTTAAAATGTTTTGTTTTCCATTTAACATAAAATTTATATTATAAAGAGAGAATTGTTTATAAAGGAAAAAGCTTGTTTATTTATTCTTGATAAGAGTTTTACAACAGAGAAGGGGTACCTTATGGGGTTACTTGCTTCTCTAGATCTTTTACAAGTTTTTGTATGATCTCGATCTGAGCGGAGAGTCCCGTACACGCCAGTTCGATCTGCATCACTGCCGAGCTTACCTTCTTCAGTGAAGTGTTCAGTTGCGTCAGTGTCTGCAGTGGGGTATCGCTGGGAGCAATTGCCTTGCCCTTCCTATCATCAGCATCCTTACGGCCAGATGGCTCCTCCTTGCCGACAGGTTTCATTCGCCGTCTTCTGGAGACGACCATATGTTCCTTGAGACCGATGATGTTCGTCTTAAAGCTTTTCCATGGAGGTTCTTCATCGGAGTCTGTCATGAAGGGATTCACACCACCGGTATAGCTCAGCTCCTTTGAGTCGGATGTAGTCCTAGTTCTTATGGGAGAATCCATGACCGAGAGCTAGATTGCCAGGTTATAACGATCGGTTTTTGTAAGGGGAATGAGAAATCGCATAGGGGTAAAAACGGCATCTCGTGTTGATACAGAGTATACCAGAAGCTTACCATGGTAGGACCTACAGATATGATGATTGAATTTCAAGGACAAAATTTTTTTAAGGTGGGTAGGACTGTAACGCCCCAATTTTTCGTATCCTTATTTTAAAAAAAAATAAGATTCTGGTCACGGAAATAAAATTCATTTTCCTTGGAGTTATTAATTTTAAGTGGGTAATATGTCGTGTTCGAGTTTCGTTGGAAGTAAAATGCGTTTCTGGATGAAACACGAAGTTAATCGTAGTTTTAGTTTAAACTATGTCGTTTTGGGTTAGAGGAAAAAAATAAATAAAAAAAAAAACAACCCTAGGGATGGGTCAACCTGGGCGGGTTGACCAAGCCAAGCCAAACGACACGTCGTTTTGGCCGGCTGGGTCAAGCCCTAGGCACCTTCCCGCTTTCTTCTTCTTTTTCTTTTTTTTCCTCCCTTCTCTTCCTGTTTCTTCCTTTCCGCCGCTACCTTCAACGGCTTTGTCTCCCACAATCTGCTCCAATCATGCCATCAACGGCATGATACCCCACCATCTCTCCCTCTTTCTTTTCTCATCTCTTCCTTTTCTTCTCTTTTCAATTTCACACCCGTCCAGCATCATCCACACCATCTCGTCTCCTCTCCTCCCTCACACAAAAACCATCGCCACCACCATACCTTCTCTCCTCTTCTTTCCGTGTCACCGTCGTTGAGACACAAATCCACCGCCGCCATCATCTATTCCTCTCCTTCCTCCTTCGATGAGCCAGGGAGACGGCTCTTTGGTGCATCAAGGTCGGAGGCGAAAAACACCAACCGAGGACCCACTGGACGGAGAACTCGAGGGTCGAGCTCGGGTGTCACCCTCGCGTGTCGTCACT
The DNA here is from genome assembly GCA_028386065.3 of Turnera subulata. NCBI lineage: Eukaryota > Viridiplantae > Streptophyta > Magnoliopsida > Malpighiales > Passifloraceae > Turnera > Turnera subulata. The sequence continues at coordinate 19,314 of JAKUCV010000621.1, read as the reverse complement.
GTGCGGGTAAGCCACTGACCTCACTTTCCCCTTCCTCCCTGTTTCCTCTTCCTCTATTCGTCCTTGTTTTCCCGAGTTGTGACTAATTGGGTTGTGCTGCTGGTTGTCGGCTTGTTGTTGTCGATGGCGGACGATCTGGGTTCGGGTTGGTGGTTGTTGCTGGTGGCCGGTGATTGGCTTTGGACTGTGTTGGGTTGGTCGGTGGCCATGGTTGTTCTAGCGGTTTCGAGCAGTTCGATTTGGTTCCAAGCAGAGGGTTGCGAATTGACGGTGGTGTGTTCGAGGTCGAGTTGTTGCTGTTCTGCAGACTGGGCGAGCTTGCATTGAACAACAGATTCTTTTCCGGTAAGGGTTCCAAGTCCTTTTCCCCTCCTTCATTTCGATTGATGCATGTGGTTGGTAAGCTTTTGGTTTGGCGGGCTGGTTTTTGGATGGCAGTTCGTGGCGTGTCTCGTGTTGGTGGAAGGCAGTGGCTTGGGTATCCTGAATCTAGCTTTGGACTCGAGGGTTTTTCTGGCGAGGTTGACCGGAATCCGACGAGGCTCGGGAATTTTCCGGCAAGGGCTTGGGTTCTGTCCTGCAGAACATACTTTTCTTCTTCGACCTTTAAACGGTATTTATTCTCAGTTTTGCCCTGTACATAAATACTGAATTCTATGACGATATGTATATTTACTTCTATATGAGGTTTAGTGGATTAAAGAGTGCGGGGAGAGAGTAGGTGTGTGGCCGGGAAACTTACCGACACGGATAGGATTTTAGGCCGATTAACTCTTGGGCTCGGGAATGGCTTTAGAACGATGTTTAGGAAAACCGAGCCCAGGCCCAATAATATAATTATAAAGCTTAGAATGTTTTTATGGACTTAAAGATATGGACTTAAGGCCTAATAACCATTAAATAAGTTATGGACTTTAAGGAACGGGCTTGAAGCCCAATTGGATAATTGGTTAGTATGGACTTAAAGAAGTGAGCCTTAGGCCCGAAACCTGTTTATGAACTTAGACTCGGAGTTTCTTAATCGGATAGTTAGGGTCGGGAATTACTCGGATTGAGTATACCCTAAGCATGCATGCACGATTTTTACGTTTTAAATTGCTTAGTGATTATTTTATATGCCGGTATTCAAGCACGGGTAATACCTCGGGAGCTGGGGAGTCGGGCTCAAGGAGAAGTCATAATCAGCTTTTCGAGGTGACATTACAAGTCTTTTACATATGTTTTGTGAATGTATGTTGGTATGGTTAGTTAGTTTACTTGCCTTGTTTGCTACATGCGGTGATTGGGATTATGTGCCTGTTTGCTGTCACATGTCTAATTTCGGTATAAGTAATTGCTATGGAATATAACATGTTGTTATGTTTTGGCGATAGTGTGAGGTTATGGGCCAAAGGCCCGGTTATGAGTATAATACATAAAGTTCACACATCCCTGGATAAACATATTGTATGGCACACAGAACTGTATAAGAACAACTGAGAATAAAACACTAAATTCTACTGTGAAGTCGACCGGTAGCCCGAGGGAGGGTTGGGTACCCTCGGGTCACTTTATGCGGTTTAGCATGGTTATCCCAGGGGAAGGTAGGTGCACCCCTGGAAGACTTGCACCAGTTAGGTGTGTCTGAGCGCACCCTCAGGGAGCTAGCGACCACTCGAGGTTTGTCGGTGGTTTTTGACCTCAGAATCTACTTCTTCTGAGGTTTGACACTTGGGTTTCATACCCGGATCTGATCAGATGTGCTACCGAGACTTGACTCACAGTAGAGGGCCCAGAATAATAACAAAACACGTTGAAACTAAACAATAAATGCAATAATGCGAAAAGATGACTATGTGTTGGTGTGTGATTCTAATATTGCTTGTATGCTATACTTGTGTTCTTGAACAACTCACCCCACGAGCATGACTTCACTTTTCTTGTGTACATAGACTTTTAATGATCACTGAGTAGGCGACTCACATAATCGCCACCGTTGTTTTTCAGACCTTAGTTAGCGTGCTGTTATCGCCTCTATCTTTCGACTCGTAGTTCAGACGCGGATACCTCAGCAGGTAGTTGTGCATCATCTCTCGGTTGGATCCATAGAACCCGTATGCATGTTGTTTTCTCTATCACGATTTTATGATATTCATCTTCCACTGCCTAAGACTTATTTTGAGATGTCATAATTGGTTCATTACTTTGTTGGCAGTTTGCCGGGACCTGATTTGTGATATGATTTCGGCGCTTTGCCGGATTGATTTATGACTTATTAAGCTGGTTTATTTCCTTACATTTTATGACATCTCGGTGTTAGAAAGTATTTATGGATGAAGTTTGTGTGTCGAGGCACTGGTATACGTATCCCGGGTTTCATGGGTATTTTGATAAATTCCTTTCTTTTAATTGTTTTATTTCTAAAAAAAATCGGGATGCGGGCGCTTCATTTCTTGTTTTTACTTTTTTATGATTACTTTAATTGATTATTCCTTTTCCTTTTTCTTTGGAATTTGTATCATTAATGATATTTTTTAAAAAATATTATGTTTACCACTTTTTTGGCATTTTTGGTTTAAAAAAAATTGACCAATACTTTCCCTCCCTATCCAAAATAAAAAAACCTCTGTGTTTTCATTTTGGGCTTCTATATCTCTTGAAAACTAAAATGTCATATGTATTTAATATTATTTGTATTGAGGATAATCGGTAGTGATTATAGTGGTAAGGTAAGTTGATGGTGCTATTTGAGAGAATTGCTTCATGTTCTTTCAGATTAGTTTTTTTTGTGCACACTTAAGCTACTAAATTTTTATGGCAAATTCCAAAATTGTCGTTCACCAGCAATTAAGGAATATTTTAGGTATGCTTCGGTGTACGAAAAGCCAGCTGTCTTCGGATTATTCTGTGCCCCGGTATTTCCATTCTTGGCTGTAGAGGGACTAATAATAATCCTAATAATCCAATATGGGATTGATTGTTGGATCCAGGAGAAATTCTGGGAGGTACTTGCTAAGTGGGTGAAGTTTACCTTCTTTATTATCTTATACTTTTTCATATCTATTCGGTATAAAAAAAGAATATGCAAGATTTTTTTGGGAATTGCATAATTCATTAAATTCTACATTACTACTAGAAATCAGCGTTTTAGCGAGGGATTTCAGCCCCTCACAATTGCGACGGCTTTTGCGAGGGATTTCTTGGTAGTGGTGTTTTGTCGGATTTTGCGAGGGAATTAGTCCGTCGCAAAAATATAGTGACGGTGTTAGCGAGGGATTTGTAAATCCCTCACAATATTTGCTCGCGCCAAAAACCCGCCTTTTTTGTGAGGGATATTTCCGTCGCTACTTGTGAGGGAAAAATAAATCCCTCGCAAAAAATGGACGAAAAATTCCCGGCCAAAAAAATTCATTTCCCGCCGAGTTTTGCGAGGAATTTTTCCGTCACTATTGTGAGGGAAAAATAATCCCTCGCTAATTTGTGACGGAAAACCATCCCTCACTAATATTGGAGGTTTTGTGAGGGATTTTGCCCGTCACTATTGTGAGGGATACCAATCCCTCGCTAAGTTGTGACGGAATATAATCCCTCACTAATATTGGAGGTTTTGTGAGGGAATTTGTGAGGGACAACCATCCCTCACTACCGTTGGAAAAAACTCCGGACTTTGTGAGGGAAACCAATCCCTCGCTAAGTTGTGACGGAAGAATCATCCCTCGCTAATTTGTGACGGAAAAATAATCCCTCGCTAATTTGTGACGGAAAACCATCCCTCACTAATATTGGAGGTTTTGTGAGGGAATTTGTGAGGGATTTTGCCTACCAATATGTAATAAAAAAAACTGATCATATAATTTACAATTTAAATAACATAATTCATTCAGAAAAAACTTATTGAAATATGACAAGTCTTAAAATTATGATGAATAAATAATTTAAAGTCATAAAATAATTACCAATAGTTCATCTTATTCGATTTATTTGTAAATAAACATGACTAGACTTATGCAATTTTTTTTATTTATTATTATGTCAATATTTATGTAATTTAGGTAATAATCTTGCTATACATATTTATAAAGACGTGCATCACACGCGGAAAAAACTAGTATTATATAAAAACACCAACCACAAAAGCTGACAATTTATCCACATTTATCTTTATTAATTAAATAATTAATCAAAATAACAAAATAAATTTATACTATGGAAAAAATTTACAAATTCATAAAAAGCATTGATTATGTTGCTTGTGATGATGCAAACATCAACTTAAGTAAATTAAAATGTATGACAACTTGCATGGGAGAAATGTACCCAACGGTGTTTGACATGATCGTTTCTATAAACTTTGAATATGCTATCTCTACGGATAATATGTTAGTTTTTGCCGGTAGGCCGACTACTAAGACATTTGTCTTGCAACAGGCCTATTACATAGCCAAGTTTTCTACGGTATGCCTATTACGATTGGGCAGGCAATCACCTAGGTAGTTTTCACACGGTAAGCTTATTATTTGGCCAATTTTCTCACGGTGTGCCTATTACTTGGCCAATTTTTACAAGTTGGACCTATTACTTTGCCAATTTGCCGACGATAGAAGCAACAAATAATTAATATAAAAATAATTAAGATGTATATGTAATTAAAAAAGGAATATAAATAACAAATAATGAATTAAAATTTTAAAAATTCTGAGTTTAGGGTGGGGTATAGTGATGGAAAAAGAAAGCCCTCGCAAAAATTTTAGCCAAAAAGTTTCCCGCACAAAAATGTTTTGTCCGCCAAGTGTTGTGAGGGATTTGTCCCTCGCTAGGTGTGGCTTTTGCGAGGGAATTCAAACCCCTCACAAAAACCCTCGCAAATAACCATAGATTTTTCGGTAAACGCCGTCGTTTCTTTTCATCTTAAACTCTACTCTCGGCTTACAATAGAAAAAGAAAACACTTTACTTCTCAGTTCCCAACCCTTACCCAGACTAAGAAACCCTCTCAAGCCTCTCATCCTCAAAAATCGTCCGTCACTGCCGCCTTCTCTCCACCCTTACCCGGCTTTGAAGTTTTACAGGTCTCTCCCTTTTTCTTTCCTTGTTCTCTATTTGTTCTGAGAAACTGCTTTTTCTTTATCGTCTTATATATTTGGATTTGTTATTTAGATCTTTATCGTCTCTATTCCTTGTTCTATGACCTGGATTTTGCTTTTATATCTCCGTGTTATCTTATTTGCTTTCTACCCTGAAATATTTGAAGTGGTTTTGGTGAAGTAAGTGGATTTGTGTGAATATGATGTGCACTTGTAGTTGTTCGTTCTGGGATAATTATAGAACCATGGACCTCGTCACTTTTGGGATGTTCTGTGTAGTTGATATAAAAGCACTACTTCTTTCTGGTATAAGGGAAGCAAAAAGAAAGCAAAGACTAAATACTAGTTTCGGGTTCCCTCCTTTTCTTTTGGGGTTGATTTCCTCTATTTGTATTTTTTTTTTGTTTGTGTAGACCTCCGATCTTGTGGTTGTATACTATTTCATGGACAGCTGTTTGTTTGTTTGTTTGTTTTTTTTGTTTGTTTTTTTTGTTTGTGTAGACCTCCAATCTTGGAACTTCAGAATATAGATTTACGTGAGTGAATGCTTGCTTAGTAAGAGAGTAAAAATGGGACAGCTGGAAATTTTAATGCTGGAATTCTGTTGCTTGCTTGGGTCTGTGTCTTTGTATGTGTTTGAAGTATAGTTTATCTTCCTGTGTGGTAGGGACAGCTGAGCCTGAAATTGAAATTTTTTTATTTTTTGGCTACACCTGATGCCAAACTAGAAGGCTATAAGTTTTAACGTACCAAATAAACCTGTCTTCTTTGCTCCTATATATGAACTAATGTGTCTTTTTTTTTTCCTTATTTGCACAGTGTTGTAGCATAACTGTAGGAAGTCAAATACTATTTCATGGACATTGACTTGCTTTGGTACGCAAAGTAGAGCTGCCACACACATGGAGGTACACATGTCTTAATCATTCATTTACCTCCAAAATTTTAATACTGGCATTCTGTTACTGTTTCAGATTTTTTTTGTCCTTATTTCATTCTATATCCTGGTCCTGGATAGGATTTGCTTTTGCCAAAAGAATAAACAAATACCTTGGCCTACGAAATCTATAGTTTTTCCTTTTCATTTTGTAATAGTTGCAATTGAGTAAAGGTGTTCTCTCTCTCTCTCTCTATATGTCTTCTTCTCTTTCAAGTGGACTATTTGGATCTTTTTCTAATTTTTTAATGCTCCCTTATTTTTTTGACTTGTGTTCTTTGTCCAATTTTTTCATTTTCGGTGCAGGTGGCAGCTTTGATTAAAAGGACAACTACTTCTCATATTCATAAAATACTCAAATCTTCTTAGTTGCTGTGCCAAGTTATTTTCAAGTACTCTTTTGCTGCTGCTCCGATTGGAATTGTTTGACAAGGTAATTTACTAACTTAAATGTACGTTATCTGTATATATCTATGCCACATAGATGTTGACTTGATCATTTGCACGATATTATTTATACAGATCATGGATGTTCGTACCAAACGTAGTTGGATGTATAATAGGCTCTTACCTGACCGTAGTGGTTATTGTCCGGAATTTCTTAACTGTTTGAGTGAGTTTCAACATTTTGCATGTAGGCAACCTCAATTTCTTAATGATAGGGAACTTAGATGTCCTTGTACAAAGGATAAAAATACTAAGTTACTGTGCCCTGATGTTGTAATGCTCCATTTGATGAAATATGGTTTTATGGAGGGTTATTGGTATTGGACAAAACATGGTGAGAGTGAACCAACTAGATGCCAAATGAGTGAGTCCTCTAGCAGTGCTACACAACATGCTTTTGATGGTAATTACACTAGATATGAGCAAATGGTGTTTCATGCTATTGGTGAGGGTGTGTTTGGAGAGAATATTGATAGGATGGAGGAGGATGAGGAAGAACCAAAATAATGATGCTGCCAATTTTTTTAGCAACTTACAGTCAGCCCAACGTCCTTTGTATCCCAATTGTAGTACATTTTCAGAATTGTCCCTTGCTGTCCAATTGATGAGTTTAAAGGCTGACTACAATTTGTCCCATGGTTGCATGGATCGAATTTGTGACTTAATTAAACGTGTAACCCCACCAGATAATTGTGCTCCTAGTAATTTTTATGAGACTAGAAAGTTGGTTAGACAACTAGGCCTTTCTTCAACCATGATTGATTGCTGTGTTGACGGTTGTATGCTGTATTACAAAAATGATGCAGAGTTGGATGCATGCAAATTTTGTACCAAATCTCGATATAAAGAACCTACCATTGAAGGGGGAAAATGTAAACCAATACCCCAAAAGAGAATGCATTTTTGCCCTTGGTACCTAGACTCAAAAGGCTGTTTGCATCATGTAAGACAGCAGATCACATGACATGGCATTTTGATAATAGGAGAGAGCCTGGTGTATTGAGTCATCCTTCTGACGGTGAGGCTTGGAAACATTTTGATAGGACCCACCCTGATTTTGCATTTGAACCTAGAAATGTTAGACTTGGGTTATGTACTGATGGCTTTAATCCTTTTAACAATATGGGGAGTCCTTATTCTTGTTGGCCTATCATTGTAACTCCCTATAACTTACCTCCAGAAATGTGTATGACCACTCCCTTCATGTTTCTAACTTGTTTGATTCCTGGCCATCATAGTCCAAAGAGTCGAATTGATGTTTACTTGCAACCTTTGATAGATGAGCTTAGATTATTGTGGGATGAAGGTGTGGAAACCTATGATGTGTCTAGAAAGCAAAACTTTCAATTGAGAGCAGCACTTATGTGGACAATTAGTGACTTTCCTGCTTATGGCATGCTATCTGGGTGGAGCACATCAGGAAGATTAGGTTGTGCTATTTGTATGAGTGATACCAAATCTTTTTGGTTGAAGTTTGGGCGTAAACACTCTTGGTTTGATTGTCATCGTCAGTTTTTACCACCTCAACATGCATTTAGAAGGAATAAGGATGCATTCCTCAAGAATCGAATAGAAAAGTCACAACCTCCAGCCAGGTTGAGTGGTTCTGATTTGTGGGAACACATATGTCATTTCCCTAGGGTGATTGATGTGCCTCGGAAATCTAGTAAACCTTTGGGTTATGGCTGTACTCATAATTGGACCAAGAGGAGCATATTTTGGGATTTACCATATTGGAAAACCTTGTTAGTCCGTCATAATTTAGATCACCCATTTGACTCATAGAGATTGATTGGTAAGAACACTTTTATATTGATGTCTTTTTACTCATTTAGTTATCTTATGTTATATTGTAAACTAATTTCAAATGCAATTTGTAGGCTAAGAAACATGGAAAAGATATGGGTGTAGCTTACACCTTTTATTACACCCATACGCAGAAAAAAGATGATGACACACGAGAATGGGTGAATGAGAGGGCGTTTAAGACTCATGTAAGTTTCAGAACTTATGATTGTCTTTAATTAGTAGTTGTAGTGGATACATGCAAGTTTAATATGATTGACTCTTAAATTTTTTTTGTTTTAGAAACAATTTATGGCCAAGTTGACTGAGCTGCAGTCTTCACAAGACTCTAATGGAGATGAAGCAGGTACATCTGAAAATAACCATATTGATGAGTTAAGCTTGTGGGTGGATGTTGTTGGTGGAAAAAAGAGAAGAAGAGTTTTTGGTCTTGGAGGTGCAGCAGGATTGGTTGGGAATGGTTCCTTTGGTGGATCACTTCCCAAGAACTCATATTGGGAGAAGCAATTTGAGGATCAAGTGCAGAAGACTGCAGTGATGGAAGAAAAGTTGATGGCAGCTACAACAAGACTAGAAGAAATGGAAAAGCTTATTAGAAGCCTGCATATTCCACCTGGTTTTCAGCAACGAGTTGGTAATTATGTTAAACTCAATTATCATCATTTGCATATATTGAACTAGCATTTTATAGAATCAGTAGCTAATTATTGTTCTAATGAAATCAATAACTTGTTCCTGCAACCAAAAATTCCAGCTTTAATGCTTTATGCATGGCTATTGGTGCAACAATTGCATATTCTGACCATAGGAACCGTTGTTGTATGCAGGTGGTACTGATACGGAGGCTGTTGAAAAAGACACGGATGAGTCATCTAGTGAAGATGAGGGTAGTGAGCATGAGGAGACTTGAGAAGGTATAATGATTTTCTCAACTAGTTGCTTGCTTTGACAATTAAATAACATGTTAGTACATGTGGTTATTCTTTTTTGCTGGATGCTGAGTCTTGCAGTTGTCACATTTTAATTTTCCTTTCTTTTTTTCTTTCTTGAATTGTGCTACTGCTTCATTTTCACAGTTATCTATTCTGCAAATTGTTTTCTACCACTATATACAGATTCTAGAAACCCAATTGTGGGTGTTTTTGCTTTATCTTGTCTGATGGTTGGTTTTGTGATTGCTGCAGCTGTAGGAAGGATTCTCCATATGCTGGTTGTTGTAGCTATGGGAAGGATTCTTGTATAAGGTGGTTGCAGCAGGAAATTATCAAGTTTTAGTACTAGCTGGTAGAACCACTGCAAGGTAGCATAATTTTAACTTTTGTAAGGTAGTTCATCAGACTATTAGTTTTAGCTTATGGATGCTACTTGTTTGAATTACACTATGTTAGCTGCTTGAATTTTAGGATGTGTTCTTTGTATTGTATTGTGTTGAGTACAAATGGGATGGATGGTTTATTGGTAATGGAATGGATGTTTTATTGGTTTGTTTGGATGGTTTTTGAAATGTATGGTATACTGGACCAAATTTTGGGTTTTGGAATGTATGGTCGATTGGAACAAATTCTGGGCAAACAATTTTCGAATTTAATTTTTTTTTCTGCATGAGATTAGTGAGGGATTTTGAGAGGGATATCCCACACTATCCTCGTTACTTTTGTGAGGGATTTTGTGAGGGATTACTTTGTATGGGTTTTTTTCCCTCAGTATTAGTGAGGGACATAGCGTGGGCTCTTTTTGCGAGGGATTATTCCCTCGCTATTAGGGAGGGAATTTGCGAAGGCCAGGCTTATGAGGGATTATTCCCTCGCTGATAGGGAGGGAATTGGCGAGGGATTCCTTTATCAGGGATTATTCCCTCGCTAATAGTGAGGGAGTTATTGAGGATTTCGTTTGAGGGATTATTCCCTCGCTAATAGTGAGGGAGTTATTGAGGGTTTCGTTTGTGAGGGATTATTCCCTCGTTAATAGTGAGGGAGTTAGCGAGGGTTTCGTTTGTGAGGGATTATTCCCTCGCTAATAGTGAGGGATTTAGCGAGGGTCATTTTTTGCGAGGGATTATTCCGTCACAATTGCGAGGGTCCTAGTGACGGTCCATATTGCAAGAGATGTGTGCTTCGGCCAATTGTGAGGGCAAATCCCTTGCAATATCCGTTGCAAAGAAATCCCTCACAAAATCCCTTGCAAACCCGTTTGTTAGGAACATTTTTCTGACGTAAAAAATCCGTCGCAAAAGCCCTCACAAATGGATTTAGCGAGGGATTTCTTGCAAAATCCGTCGCAAAATCCCTCGCTAAATCCAGTTTTTCTACGTAGATTTATTTTAATCTTGCCTAGATTAATTAATAGAAAATTTCAATTCACTGGTCCAAAAGCTACACCACCGCCCCACCCCACCCCCTCTCGGGTAAAAGCTTCCACAGCTGGTTGTTCAAAATGAGGATCTCAAATTACATGAGTAATAGCTCGTATATGCAAAGGGTCCTGTACCCATGCTTCTCGATCCGAATGAATCATCCTTTGCACGGAGGTAAACTTTTGTCGGGTAGGACAAGAGGATAGCAAGTTCTTACTATAGCAATACAGCTAGAGCAAGAATGTTAGTTCCTAGTCATTGGATGCTTTTCATCTTTCGAGAAGTTCCTTCTCCTTTCATCCACTCAGTCCTAAAGAGTAACTCGTGTAAATCCCCAAATATATGCAGATTCAATCACGATCTTATAATAGAATAAGAACAAGAGATCTTTTTGGATCAACCCCCGCCCCTCATTCTTCGAGAATCCGAAAGATTTTTTTTAAGTCTTACTTTCTTCATTTTGAAACTGGGACCTTCCACTTTTTTATTGACTTTTTTGACTTCTTTTTTGATTCTTTTTTTTCCCTCTATTTTCTTTTTAGTTGCCTTCCATCATTCCTTAAGTCCCATAGGTTTGATCCTCTAGAACCTCACCCATTTCCTCATTGAGAGAAGGATGGGAAAGAGATCAGAATGATTTTTCGATCAAAAGTACTATGTCAAATCTTTTGTTTTTGGTCTTTCGCTATCCATATCCCATAGGTACAACGTTTGAATCAATAGAGAGCCCTTTCTTATATATCTCTAGGGATCAATATTCTTACATTCCAATTCCTTCCAAACACCTCCCACAGAAAATTCCAAATTGGATCCAAAATTGACGGGTTAGTGTGAGCTTATACATGCGGTTGTGCACTCTTCGAATAGGAATCTATTTTCTGAAAGATCCTGGCTTTTGTGCTTTCTCTCAGCCACAAGTGGCTTTTTTAGTGGTAGTGATCGGAATTCCTACGTACTCCTCCTTGCCGACCACTACTTAAGAATCCAGGTGTCACCTTTGGATGTGGATTTGTCGTGACGCTTTGGTTACGAAGATTACGGGGGTCAGGGTTTATGGATGAATTCAGTCACCGCCTTCATTCCTCTCGCTTTGCTCGAGCATCTTCTTAGACCTCTCCTTGTGTCCTAGCTAAGAACCGTGGTCCTTGCTTTCCCTCATATTACAGATAGTAATCCTCTGCCCATCCATTTTAATGATAGGCTCATTTCTTTGACCCGATCGTTTAAAGAATTGCCTTAGGCGCTCTTCCCTTTAGTATAGTAGAGTCGAGCTCAACGAAATTATACCATTTTGATTGAATGACTAGCAGCTAAACCCCGTACTTTGTGTAAAAGATTGGCACTCTACACCAATTTTTCACAGTCTTCCCGAGCGGGAGCGCTTTCAATTTCTCTTGTTCTCATCCGGAAAGAATACCTTAAAATTGTTGTTTTCTTTCTATTTGTTACTAATATGCTAAGATTGTTGATTTATTTTTGAGAATTTCTTAAGTTCTTTTAACAATTACAAACAGTAAGGATATGAAAGTTCAATCAAGCAATTTCACTCTAGCTAATTAATTGTTTAGTTTGCATATGCAATTTCATTCAATTAAATTAGAAAAAAGACTACTAATTAATGTGGTATGATTTTATATCCAAATATTTTTGTAAATAGTTTAATATGCCTATATTTTAATGGGAATGTCACCACCTGGCCCATCCCTTGTGTAACACAGGGATAGTGGCTAGTTAAATTAATAATTACAACGATAAAAATGATGTGTTGAGCGTAGAACTACTTAAATTAAGTGAATCAATTTTCCATTTTTTTCTTTCTCTTCTGTTCCCCCCCCCCCCCCCCCCCCCCCCTATTGACTTTTAAGGAGTAAAGGCAGTGGAAAATTTTAACACCAATAATCACATGTGAAAAGAGTCTTCTAAATGCATGATGAATTCCTTATAGAAAAGAGAAGAGAGAGAGAGAGATAAATAAACAAATAAAGGTTTTTTTTTTGGCTCAAGAATAAACAATTAAAGTGACGATGCTAACAAGACATAAAAGAGGTATAGGAAGTCAGAGGAGATAAGATATACACATGATGATGAAATGATGAGTGATCAAAAATTTCAGAACAAAAATATGGTTTGGAAGAAAACTGTTGGAGTACTGACAATAAAGCATGGGCAAGGTAGTTGGTATTAAAGACCCTCCACGTTTTCTTATACATAATTTAGAGACGTATTGCTCACATTTCTTCTAACTTCTAATTATCAATCCATCTCTCTCTGCTTGCTTTAAATATGAAGGATCTGTCAGTTAGGTTTGACAATATCTCAATCCATGGAGCTGGAACTGGAAGGAAAGCTGCAGCAGGAACCTTCTTCTCCCTTGCCTGTTCTTCCCAGATTGGACCGGCTCGATCGTTTGGTAAAACATCCTTTAATTTACAAGCACATCATTCTTTCCACGTCTTAATTATTGTTCTTAAACCATTTTAGAGGAAATGGATACACAAGTACTCAACACAAAAAAAAATAATAAAAAAAAATTGATGAATATATACAGCTGCAGTTTCTTGTAGAGAAGCAGTCATCGTCGTCAGCTAGGTATCCTTGCCTCTCAAAAACAGAAGCTGAAGCCCATTCCTGCAAGCCTCTATCTACCGCACTTGAGGAAGTCCATAAGAAAGGCACGCTCATGGAGAGACTGGAAATGCTGGAGAATCGAGTTTTCCAGGTTTATAATTAAGAAGCATACATGCATATCTTCTGTTTGCATGCATATATAACAACTTAGATTTCTGATCGAAGAAGTTCTGGACTTCCATGTGCACACATATATTCTTGCACTGGAAATACTATTCTGACAAGTTTTTATATCTAATTAGATTTTCAGCCTTCTCCTTTCAGTTAAGCCTGGAGATAAATGCAGAAAATACATCGGGGTCATGCTCCTCCACCGTCCTGGCACCAGAAGAAAATGGAGACGAAGCTGCTTCATCCGTTGTTACTGGGAAGGCTGAGCACCTAATATTTACCCACCAAGACAGCCAAACTAAAGTTACAACTCAAGAACATGTAAATTGTTCTTCTCTCAAAAATGCTTTTGTAATTACGCTTCTTTAATTATACATATTTTGTGGCAGTTAAGATGTTATCATATGGAAATTAATTTTGCAGGAAAGCATCATCCCCTTGGGAGAAGCTTGTCCAAGAAGATCAAATAATTGCCAGAAACGCAAAATGGGGCACAAGAAGTGGCTTCGGTGGCTTCGAATGGGGTGTTGAGTTGATCTTGCTCGCCTTTTCTTAATTTACATGTCCAATAACTTGATTGTAATGTCAGCAGGCAACAATTCTCTCTCTCTCTCTCTCTCTCCCTCTCTTCTTTAAAGCAGAAGCTTCACTTGTTTCAAACAACATAAAATTTTTAATCTTTATAAAGGAAAGGATGGGATAAAAAAAAATGGAAGCTTCACTTGTTTTAAACAAAATATATATTTTTTTAATCTTTATCATGGAAAGGAATGGATAAAACTAAAAATGGGAATGGGGTGAAGACCTCACCCTCTCTCCGTCTCTTTGTCTTTCTTGAATAGCATCATAGGCGACGGCTAGGACTGGTTCATCCTATGAACTAGTTATAATTATGGTTGAATTATGCTCATGTAGTTCTTAAATGGGATAGGTCTTATGTGCAACATAGCCGACCCAAGGCGGCTAATAGAACCGTAATCAATTCTTACATTTTTTAGGTTTTAATCAAGACGGTTGTCCTAGATTTTCAAGTTATACAAACCAATTTAGGATTAAAGTTCAATTATGTGTATAATACAAATACGACCCTCTACTTGCAAATTAGCATCATCCCAGTACTTGTAAATTAGCATAAAAAATCATACAATACAACATACACATTTAGCCTACATTTTATCTTTCTTTACTTTATCGCTCTTACCTTAACATGTTTTTTACTTATTTCCACAATTAAGAGTAACTATATAATCTAGTTCACTACCTTAATCCTTGGTTACATCACACTTCTAGTTCTCGAACTAGATATAGGGCAGCTTGTCGAGCCATCCAAACTCCTATCCCTTACGAACAGGTATTTAGGTTTCTAGGCCAAATATTAGTCACTCTCGAAGCCAGGGATAGGAAGTGCGTGCAACACCATTTGTCTAGCCCACAATGACTAGATCCGGCACTAGGGGGCTGCATAGTTTGTAGCAAATGGATTAGTGAACTCGACATGAAGCACGTATATGCCCAAAACCCATGGGCGAATAACATCAAAGGAAACCTTATGACGGATCTTGCTTGAAGAATAAGAAGTTCAAGAAGAACTCGGCAAGGCTCTTACTTGTCACAAAAAGTATCTATCCAGAGGTAGTTTTGAAGATCTTCGAAAGTGGCGACAACAAATAGTTGAAAATTTATAGCTTGAGACGTGTTGAAGAACACTGTCTTCAAGGGAATTTATTTCGCCTCTATCCCCCATGATGTAACAAGCCCTTCTACCAACTTAGGCAAGATATTAGAACTGTCAAGGAAATAATTCTTTAACCAAACAAACAAAAGTTGAAAAGAATTTGCAGTAAAGTGCAGCAAACAGAGGAGGGAGAATAATCTCTAAGAGTTTGTTACTAGAGATAAGGGGTGAATTTTTTAAAAAGTTTGTAAAAAAGTATAGATAGAATAATAGGTGAGAGAGTGTCTGGTTGTAAGAGGAGAGAATTTTCCGATGATTGAGTTCTGTGACAGACTTGAGTTTTTATAATAGATAAAGTGTCTGTTATGGTAAAAATCTCTTCATTTGGAAGATGTATGTTCGTAAGTGTCAGATAAGACACTTCTTTTCAATATTGGATTGGAAACATCAGTTAAAACAAAAAATTTCAAAAACTTTTAAATTTAAAAGAATTTGAAATTTTAAAATATATTTTCCTACCAAAAATTACAAACTAATTTTAGCCGTTGTGGGATCTCTTTCTTTTGAAATACTAAATTTTTCCAACACAAATCACACAAGCCTTCAGTCCAATCATGTTCCAAAAGCTAACAAAAGAATTCATGTCTGAGACCCTAAATTCTCAAGGCGTCAACGCCACAAGTGTGTCGAATGCGGCTTCAATTAACGGAAGTTCTCCCACAACGCCTATCCATAGTAGGACAGAAAGCTCAAGCCTCCAATATGGGCCGTACTCACTAGTTGGAAGTTTGATCTTGCTTCGCAAAGGGAAAGGAAGGTAGCTTTCACCTAAACAGCACGCACAACTGGAATCCTTAGTTAATGCCAAGGCGTTGCAGGAATTCGCTTTTGAAGAGCTAACACGAGCCATCCATAAGTAGGTGGAACTTAAAGTACAATGATTCGTAGAGGCGAGGAGACTACCGGAAACACAAGCCTCTAGAATTATCCAGGGAAATCTCACTCAAGCCGATGTGACAACATGGGCCAACACCTTGGAGGTTAACACCCATCGTTCTTAACAAGAATTTGAGGCCTATATTGGGTAAAAAATTGAAATGAATGGGCACAGTTGTCTGTTATGAAGCCCAGCACTCGTTTACAGTTTAAAACCGTGACTAAAAACCGTGACTAAGAGATGATAGTGATGAAGAGGAAGAAAAAGAAGAAGACCAAGAGAAAGAAGAGGAACAAACTGAAGACCCCATCTATGAGGAAGCGGAAAATGAAGAAGAAGATGGTGAGACTTCACCACCTATTCCTCCAAAGAAAAGAGCTAGAACTAGCTCAAAATCCAAGCCAACTGCACAGAATAAGAAATCGAAGAAAAATCTAAAATTATGTCAAACAACACAACGTGATTCTAGAAGATTTTGAAGCTCTTGGAGTTGCAAAATTGGTGAAAGATGCCAAGCTCGATTATTTGGCAACTCTCAAGGTACCAACTGTGACTGTGACTTTGTGAGGATCCGGGTCATATCAATCCCTTTGGCCTCCTCACCTTATTCTTGAAAATCAATTGGAGTTGCCATCCTGAATTTATTTCTTGAAAAAATCCGTGAAAAAAAATTTAAGCATCATTCTTAGGCAGCAAATCAACTTAAGGGACTGATCATAGTGTACAGAGAATGTTAGACTCGGGGGTTCGTCACGGGTAGGAAGATATTATGCCCCCACCCGTGCTGGGGCGAGATTTGTGCAAGAATTGCATCAAATATGTATGCCTTGTGAAAGTGTGCAAGTGTAGAAGCAAGGTACTTGTAGAAATAAATATACTAAAATTAAAAACAAAGGGAGAAAGAAGAAGATTTGGCTTGAGCCTCCACCACTAGAGACCACCTATGTATCCCGGTGATGCGTTTCAATTTATAGTACTCGAAAATCTCACAACACAACACATGATAAACCACAAACAAGCGCAATCGGTTGAACTGCAAGTGAAACGCCCATGTCCCAATTTATTAATATAAACTATAAATTAAATGTAAAATGACCAAATTGCCCTTATCATTTCCGGGACGCGAAAAATCATCAACTAAAACACCGCATCCCAAATTATCCATTAAATTAATTATATCATGTGAAGTGACCAATATATCCTTCTGCCTCGGGATACGATAAAAATCAAGATAATCATTAATTAAGCAATATATAGACATTACATTATATCAAAATAGAGTATGCAAAGGAAGACAAATACATATGACAACACGTATGCAATGAACCCTATGGATCTGACCCGAGGAAGAAAACACTGCCACCTGCTGATATGCTCTTCTGATCATCGATCAGCTAACCTGTGTAAAGACTGTGAGGGGGTGAGACCAACCATTGTCTCACCACAAACAAATAAACCATAGTATACAACTACAAATCAACCACAAATACACCGGCATTAAGCAACAGCATTCACAGTGCACAAACAAGTCACAATACACAACACAAGTTATCATCAAAACTTCAGACCATCACTTATCACTACTTATATTATTATCGTTGTTATTAGGTTTAAATATTTCATTAGGGCCCTCTACTGTGTGCGTCGAGCTCGGTTCCGTCTCATGAGACAACCAGGGAATAAGCCCAATATAATCAAGGCAAGGCCCAACACAATCAATGAGAGAGAAAGAGACAGACAGAGAGAAAGAGGGAGGTAGAACCGGTCATCACAGACCCATATGCTAAACCGCATATACCATACTATCCTGCATGCAATTCTGAGGGGTATCACTTCCCGCTCGAACAAACCGGTCAACAGCCCCACAGTAGGATTATTATAGTTCGTTATTCTCAATTATGCTTAAAGAGTTGTGCCATACGTTATGTTATCCCGGGTTGTGTCGATTTAACATTTTGTTCCCAAGTCCGAGCCTCCGGCCCACAAATCACCACACAAACCACAAATCTATATCTTATGTTATTTAACATAACAAAACAAGTCATGCTCGACAGGCACAATATATCACATCAGACAACAGCTCACATAATCAGGCACACCACATCATAGGTATCATCAACATAACACACTTTGCAAATAGCAACATCAGCACAACAGGCATACACGCATACAGCATTCAGTGCCAAACAAATATTACCACTTTGCATATCATGTTAATTAACCGAGTATTGTAGGCAGTAATGCATACAAGGGTTTATATGTCCTCACCTGGGCCATATTAATTGTCTCGGAACTTGAAGCTTTGTTCCGCCTCGACATTCCTATGCCCTCAACTTCCTACCACATATACGTCACTTAAGACACTTATTCCTGGCAAACACTGAATGTATGCTAAAGATGAAATCTTGAGCCTTCTAGCCCGTTTGTGTTCATTAACCGTGAATCCACTAATAGGTCAGGGTCTAAGCCCAAATATAATCCTTAAACTCCATAATTTCATATTTAGCTTAAATCCATACAGTAGTTGTTGGCCCTAAGCCCATATAAACTTAATCAAACCTTATCGAGCCTAAAGCCCATCTCAAATACAAGCCATTGGGCCTAAAGCCCACCTTATTAGTCATTGGGCCTAAAAGCGCTTATAAAATTAATATGACATTAATTGGGCCTAAGCCCGGCCCATCCTCAAAATCACATTAACCGAACTCCCAAGCCCAAACATTTTCCGGCCTAAAGATACTATGTGCGTCGGACATATACCGGTCACGCCACTCAACTCCCCAAGCTCGGTATCCACTATACCCTTCTCATTTTAATACAATGATTAAATACAATTCCACTACATGTCATGTACAAAATCAAATAACGGCCAACACCGAGAATTACCATGTAATGCTGGAAAAGAAATTTATGTCTTGCCGGAACAGCAACCCGAGCCTCGCCGGAAAATTCCCGAGCCTCGCCGGATTCCGGCTAGACCTTGCTAGAAATTCACAACAGAGCCAGAAGCTAACCACGACAAATCTGCCATCAACCAAACAACATCCGGTTCAATAACACAAGCCCACAAGAACCAAAACTAATTGGGAGAAGGGATTGGAGTCAAGCATGGTGCCGGAAAAGCTTACCGGAATAATAGATCCATCCTGGCCGGATCTAAACTGAAACGCCCGTGTCCCAATTTATTAATATAATTTAAATATTTAATACAAAATGACCAATTTGCCCTTATCATTCCCGGGACACGAAAAATCATCAACAACATGATCACAATCAAATCAAATAATAATAAATACAAAGGAATCAAGTACGCAGCGGAAGACTATACGAATGATAACAAGTATGCATTGAACCCTAT
>JAKUCV010000620.1:0-29658 GCA_028386065.3 Turnera subulata | reverse complement strand
TAGGAGCTTTTGGGAGGAGCAAAAGTCACGATTTGGCTAGAAGAAAAGTGATTGTTTTTAGGAGCATGTCGACAACACTTTTTTTTTATATTTTTATCTTTCTCCATGAGCTAATTCTTCTATCTAGGTTCAAGAGTTGTACCTATAGATTTGATGTTTAATCTATGATTCATGTTTCTGGTTCCTTTTTTTTCGTTTATGACTTGATTTGATATAGAGAGCTTTATAGTGTCTGTGGCCTGATCACTCTCAAAGACTTCTTAGACGCCTTAGTGACGCACCTGACGGAGAAACTAAGAACTCAGACCGTTCAATATCAAACCTCTACCCCTACTGATCGTCGAAAGAGACTTTAGGGTTAGTTGAGGATAACAGCGCCTGGCACACCAGCACTACGCCTTAGGGAAGAGCTTCACTGACGTAAACAGGTTGCTTCAGAACTAGGGTAGGTTTATATGTACATGTAACAGTAGTTGTAAATACTTTAGGTCAGCTAGCCCTTCAAGGTAGGCGAATAAAAGCACCAAAATATTGAGTTATAGTTAGACAGCGGCGCTGTAGTGAACCCCAGACAACCTAGGTTTCCATCCACTGAGTTTTCTACCTGATCAACATCCCTCTCTTTTTTCTTTGATCTTTTTGCGTGATCTATCCTGTTTATTATTTCACTCGCCTTTATTTCTTGCTATTCACTTTATTTGTCTTTTATATTTTGGATTACTACTCTCAAATCTCTACTGGTTATTTACTTTTGTTGTTTATAGTCTAATTGATCGAGAGCCTGAGGTCAGTATTATTTCGTAGTCCCTGTGATTCGACCTTGTTTACTACAGCAACGCTGTGCACTTGCAGCCGGTTTTTGATATCTCTGTTTTCTTTTGGCATGTTACTGACAGCGCCGCTACATTGTCTCGATTTAGTGTATGCAAACCAGGAGGCAAAAGCCTAAACTTATACACATCCCTGACACTGAAAGCACTGCCAGGGCGAACCCCAGGCAAGCAAGGCAACAGAAAGTAGCAGAGACTACCGAGACTGCAACCATGGCCCATAACGGCAACAAGAACCCCCCACGTGGCTAGGATGACCCACCTAGGGATGAACATGGCAATATCATCCCTCCTATGATCATCGACCCCCTCTACCAGAGACCAATTGTCAACCCTGTTGGCCAGGGGAACCAGCAGCGCCAGCATCAGAACACTGTTGGCAATGACATTGTCAATCATTTCGCCAACATTCCAAATCTGCCAATGAATCAGCTCATGTGGCCCCATCATACAGCACCTCATGGAGCCATTGCTCTGCCTGACATTGATCAACCTTATGAGTTCAGAACAATTTTGATTCAGATGGTGCAAAATAAGCAGTTTTGTGGGACAACGCTGGAAGACTCGAACCTTCACCTGGAGGAATTTTTGAATCTCTGTGCTACCACCAAGATTAATGGGTGTCCTGAGGATGCTAAGAAACTCCACTTGTTCAAGTTCTCACTTAGGGATGGAGCCAAAAGATGGTTGAAAACTCTACCAGCAAATAGCATCACCACATGGGCTCAAATGGAGGAAGCGTTCCTAAAGAAATACTTTCCTGACACCAAGATGGATGAGCTTCGAGGAGAAATTTGCAACTTCAAGTAGAAATATGAAGAAACTATGGTGGAGGCTTGGGAAAGATTTCAGGACTTGATCCAATGATGCCCTGCTCATATGGTGTACCCATCAGCGATGTTGGGAATTTTCTATCGCGCTTTGTCACAGGAGGACAGGCACACCTTTAATGCAGCTGCTGGGGGGAAGTTCAAGGAAGCGACTTATGAGGATGCCAAGAGGATTATGCTAAACCTAGAGGATGAAGATGAGCTGCGCCTTAACACCAGGGGTGTGCATTATGTTGATAAGACAACAAACTTGGAGGCCCAAATTGCAGCCCTCACTAAGCACTTCAAGGATTTTACAACGAAGATAGTACAACCCGTGGCTTATGTACAACACGTTATTCCTAATAGTGTTTGTGAAATATGCAGTGGTCCTCACTCCTTCCTTGAGTGTCCGGAGAACAATTCTGAGGAAGCAAATTTCATTGACCGCCACCTCAATCCCCCCTATAATAACTATAATCAGGGGTATAACCAAGAATGGCGCTCAAATCCGAATCCGAACTACCAGCAGCAGCAGTAGCAGCAGCCATGGTAGGGAGGACCACAAGATGGATCTTTTGAGATGATGGGAATGATGAAGCAGCTGATGGAAAGTGTGAGCAAGATTGACAAGGAAGTGACTATGCTAAAGGCTCACAACAATATGATTGAGAATCAGGTTGCACAGTACCCCATGCAGCAGCAGCAACCACAGGGAAACTAGAAGCAAATCCGAAGGAGTAATGCAATGCTGTCATCCTAAGGAGTGGGAAGGAGCTTCCAAATCTCGTTCCTAAGCCAGTACAGATGGAAACACCAGATTCTCAGAAGAAACAGGAAGCAGCACCGGAACTTGTGATGCTACCGGAGGCTGCACCCAAGAAGAAGCCACTGCCAATGCCCTATCAGCCACCATTACCATACCCATAGGTTTATAGAAAGAGCAGGCTTGAAGATCAGTACAAGAAGTTTGTGGATATGCTTAGTGGACTCCGTTTGGAAATTCCGTTCACCACTGTCCTGGACCAGATGCCTACCTATGCAAAATTTTTGAAGGAGATCCTCACCAATAAGCGTACTGTGGAGAAGCAAACTGTGGCTTTGACAGCGAATTGCAGTGCCTTGTTGCCGCACCAAATTCACACCCCAAAGCTGGGCAATCCAGGGAGTATTTCTATTCCTTGTGAAATTGGCACTCAGTATTTTAACAGAGCTCTATGTGACTTAGGGGCAAGTGTGAGTTTGATGCCTTTATTAGCAGCATAGCAATTGGACTTTGGAGAGAATAAACCTACCCGTATAGTGCTGCAGCTGGCCGACCGATCAGTTAAGTACCCTGTTGGAGTCTTGGAGGATGTGCCTGTTAAAGTGGGAAAGTTCTTTATTCCCTGTGATTTTGTCATCATGGATATGAAGCTTGATGACCAGACTCCAATTATTCTAGGGAGGCCTATCCTAGCCACAGCGAGCGCGCTGCTTGATGCAAGAGATGGAAGTGTGACGCTTAGAGTGGGGAAAGAGACAGTTGAGTTTAATGTGCAGAAGGCTATGAAGTCTGAAATCCCCACTAATGCCTGCTATATGGTTCGGATCCTAGATGATGATTTAGAGGATATTGTGGTTGAAGCAGTGCCCGCTGTTAACACTACTGATGCATTACTGGCGTGCTTGGCCAATAGTGCAGCACCGAAGGATGAAGATCCTGCTGTGCGAGAAGTGGCACACCTACTTTCCACAACTCCAATTGTACATCCCTCACAGTAGGTGTTCGAAGTGCTCCAGCGTCCGGAAGCAGACGCTGCTAAACCTTCAACTGTTCCAGTGGTGGAATTAAAGCCACTTCCACCCCACTTCAGGTATGATTTTCCTGGCACTAATAATACTTTCCCTATTATTATTAGTGCTAACCTTTTTGCAGGTGAAAGACATGCTTTGGTGAGTGTACTTAAACAGCACCGCGCTGCTCTCGGGTACACTATAGATGACATCAAGGGAATCAACCCCTCTCTTTGCATACATCGCATCCCATTGGAGGAGGGATGCAAAGCCACGGTTGAGCATCAGAGGAGGCTCAACAAGAACATGAAGGAGGTGGTCAAGAAGGAGATCCTCAAACTTCTTGACGCTGGGATATATTATCCGATCTCGGATAGCCCGTGGGTGAGTCCTGTTCACGTGGTGCCTAAAAAAGGAGGGATGACAGTGGTCCGTAATGAAAAAAATGAGCTGATCCCTACCCGTACAGTAACAGGGTGGCGCATGTGTATTGATTACCGCAAGCTTAACAGCGCCACCCGTAAGGACTATTTTCCCATTCCTTTCATTGATCAGAAGCTTGAGCGCCTTGCCAAGCATACACACTTCTGCTATTTGGATGGGAACTCAAGTATCTTTCAGATTCCCATCCACCCCAATGAGCAAGAGAAGACTACCTTCACTTGCCTATACGGTACGTTTCCTTTGGTTTGTGTAATGCGCCTGCTACTTTTCAGCATTGCATGATGAGCATATTTTCTAATTTCATTGAGCACATCATGGAAGTTTTTATGGACGATTTTTCTGTTTATGGTACTTCATTTAATGATTGTTTGAGAAACCTAACCAAGCTGCTGCAGCGCTAAGTGGAGACACATTTAGTATTAAATTGGGAGAAGTGCCACTTCATGGTAAGGGAAGGTATTGTACTGGGACATTTAGTCTCAGAACGTGGTGTTGTGGTGGATATGGCCAAAATTGAAGTTATTGAGAGATTGCCTTTACCCACCAGTGTTAAAGCTGTTCGTAGTTTTCTTGGCCATGCTGGTTTTTATCGACGCTTTATTAAGAATTTCTCAAAGATTGCATAGCCTTTGACGAACCTCCTTAATAAAGACATCGACTTTTTATTTGATCAGTCTTGTGTAGACGCTTTTTGCAGGTTAAAGCAGGCGCTGGTGACCGTACCGATCATGCAGCCCCCTGACTGGATACTGCCATTTGAGATCATGACTGATGCCAGCAATCATGCTGTTGGTGCTGTGCTGGGACAGAGGAAGGATGGCAAGTTACATGCCATATATTATGCCAGCCGCACCTTAGATGAAGCCCAGCTAAACTACGCCACCACTGAGAAGGAGCTGCTCGCAGTGGTGTTTGCCTTTGATAAATTTCGGTCCTTTCTTCTTGGGTCAAAGGTGATTGTCCACACTGACCATGTTGATTTGAGATACCCTTTGACCAAGAAGGAAGCCAAACCCCGACTCATTCGCTGGATTCCTCTAAGAGTTCGACTTGGAGATAGTCAATAAAAAGGGGACCGAGAATGTTGTGGCAGACCATCTCTCCCTGATTGTCCTCAATCGGGATTATTCACCTCTAAATGCACCTCCTATTAATGATCAGCTACCGGACGAGTACCTGGTGGCAGCAGTGTGCACTGTCTGGGCGACCAGCCCCGCTGCTGACATATTTCGACCGGATTTCCCATGGTATGCACCTTATGTGAACCACATTGTCGTGGCGTGTTCCCACCTAAAATCAGCTATTCCCAGAAGAAGAAATTTCTCTCTGATATCAAGCATTATTACTATGATGAGCCATACTTGTATAAGTGTTGTGGGGACAACATAATTCGCAAGTGCCTACCGGAGGAGTCTCATAAGACGGTCATCGCTAGCTGCCATCAGAGCCCCTACGGAGGACATTATGGTGCCCAAAAGACAGCTATCAAGTTTCTTCATTCCGGTTTCTTTTGGCCTACAATTTACAAGGATGTGAGGGAGTTTGTGAAATCTTGTGACCGCTGCCAGCGCACTGGCAGTATTTCACAGTGACATGAGGGTCCACAGTAGGGGATGATGTTTGTTGAGCCATTTGATGTGTGGGGTATTGACTTCATGGTTCCTTTCCCCTCTACTAAGTCAAATCAGTACATTCTCATCACTGTTGAGCACGTGACCAAGTGGGTAGAGGCTATTGCGTCTCCAACCAATGATGGCTCTATTGTAACACGGTTTTTGAAGAAGAATAACTTCACCAGATTCGGAGTTCCAAGGGTTATCATCAGTGATGGAGGGTCTCACTTCTGCAACCGGTTGTTTGCGGTGCTGCTGAAGCAATATGGGGTTTCTCATAGGGTTGCAACGCCCTATCACCCTCAGAACAGTAGCCAAGTGGAGGTTTCTAATAGGGTGATCAAGCGTATCCTGGAGAAAACTGTTAGTGCCTTCCGCAAAGATTGGTCCATGAAGTTGGAAGATGCGCTGTTGGCATATAGGACAGCTTACAAGACTCCTATTGGCACCACACCCTAGAGACTTGTGTGTGGGAAGTCCTGCCACCTTCTGGTTGAGTTGGAGCACAAAGCCTACTAGGTAATTAAGGCTATGATCTTTGATGATAAATCAGCCGGCGTTGCTAGGCAGCTGCAGCTCAATGAGATTGAAGAAATCCGCCTCGAGGCCTATGAGAACAATAAAATCTACAAGGAAAGGTCTAAGAGGTGGCATGATAGCAATATCATTCGTAGGCAGTTCCGGGAGGGTGAAGCAGTGTTGCTGTTTAACTCCCACCTGAAGTTGTTCCCTGGGAAACTTCGATCTCGGTGGACGGGGCCCTATACAATGGTAGGGGTGTTTATACATGGTCTGTCGAGATTCAGAACGGTGATGCACCACCTTTTAAGGTGAACCACCAGCGGCTCAAGCGGTACTTTCCCGATGCACCAGTGGATGAGCCAACCACTGCTTCACTAGCAGCACCCGCTGCTGAGTGATTTGCTTGGTGTTCCAGCTACAAGACGTTAAAGAAGCGCTGCTCGGGAGGCAACCCGAGGTGAGTTTTATTATTTTCAGTACATCGCGTTAGCTTTATTTTTGTTTTTTTTGTTTCTGTTGCTGATTTTGCAGCCATAAAAAGTAGAAAAATTAGAAAACCAAAAAGACAGGGGCACTGTGATGGGAAGAAGCGGCACTGCTAGTGCAACACATAGAATTCGACAAACGAAGAAGCATTCTTATCCTTTCTCTTGCATTTTAATTTTTCCAGCATGCATTGTGTGCCATGACGTATGTTGTATTACTGTGTTTTGCTAAATGACCATTATACCCCTACATCCATGCATTTTCATGATTTGCATCTCACCTTTTGTTTCAAGTTTGGGGGAGTCCCTTTTTTTTGTTATGTTTCTGTTTTTATGTGTTTTGTGCTTTATTTCTGCCCTAGTGAGGACACTGCGGAATTTAAGTTTGGGAGAGGCAGAAATTAGCATTTCTTTGTTATCTTTCGTTTAGGCATTGTGTTGTTATGGCCAATTGACTAGTGTTGTGTATGCTGTTGGTTTTTATATGCGTTTTCTCGACTTATCTGCTGATGCAGCACACTGACAGCGCCGCTGCTTTGCTGTTTCAATTCCTGTTTATTTTTAATTGTACTTACATTCGAAACTGGCTCTTTTTTAGTCAAGTTTAGTTTGTGCAGGATGTGAAATCGAATTCAGTATTGTAATCATGCCCCTTCGACATAACAAGTGCCAATCTTTTCTTTAAAATTGGGCAGTACCAACTATTAACTATTTTAGAACCGATTGTTATTTTTCTTTCAAAGCAAAATTTTTATCATCTTGGCATACTTGAGGATGTGATATAGGCATTGTTTGATGAGCTTAATTTGACTTTATCTTACCTATATCACTATTTCACTTGACAATCTGGTTTGAGCCTAGGTTGATGGTCGATTTTCTTTGATAATCACCTATATCATCACACCTTAGTTTTTTTAGCCTTGCACGACCATCATGGTGCTTTTAAAGCACACTGTTCTTGAATTTTTAGTGTGACAGTGTTGAGGCAACGTCGCTTCTAGGTGAAAAAGATGGAGTTTGTCAAACCTTTAAATGGAGCTTAGTAATTCCATGACATGGAGATTTGTTATGTATTGTTGTAAGACCAAGAGAACTTCAAGAATAAGGGTACACGAAAAAAAAAAACAATCATCAAAATCAAATGTGAAAAGAGGTACCCATTATCCTCCCTTGAAAAATTTTTGCTCACATTATCTCCTATAATCAATATGTGCTCCAATATTCTGGATTTTTTTGTTTATGTGCTAATTTAAAGAAGAAGCTATTTGAGTAAGAATTTTAGAAGGTAAGCAGTTGTTGTTAGCCTATCTATTTTCCTTTCTTTGGTAGCTTAACTGATCTCCATTATAAGACCAAGAAAAACCTGTTGATCTTTGTTTATGCCTTGATGATCATTAGTGGAGATTGAAAATTTGTGTCGACTTATGAGATAGCAGTTTTTGGCCCAGAAACTTAACTTATCATATTGGCATGAGAAACTTTGATGGTTAATGGTTACTTATTTTTTACTTTTGATCATCGATATTTCCTTCAAAAAGATATACAGGATATTGAGCAGTGAGCACTGCCGCATGTGTGACAGGTGCTGTTGATGTGTTTAATTTGAGAAAGCACTTGTAATTTCCTGTAGCATCATTTTTCTCAGTGTTCTAATTTGTATTTTTGCTTGAGGACAAGCAAAGGTTCAAGTTCGGGGGAATTTGATGTGCATGAAATTACATACTTTTTACAGCACACACTGTCGTCTTTTGGCCTTGCATTCATCATTAATTCATGCATTTAGATGTTAAATCACTTCTTTTCATGCCAAATCCATCTTTCCTTACCCTCGGATGCTATGCATTTAGATGTTAAATCACTTCTTTTCATGCCAAATCCATCTTTCCTTACCCTCGGATGCTTTCAGGTGCAATTTGGCGCTTTTTGGAGCATATTTGGCGATTCTGGGTCAGCAGCGCCGCTGTTGAAGAAACTCGACCAATTGTCTAGCAGCGTCGCTGTCGACAAAATATCTGCTCTTAAACCTTCTTTTTCAGAGAACCTTTTGTTCTAGAGGAGATTTGACGATTTCGGCCCAAAACCAGTGAGGCGCTGCGAAGTACCCTGTTCCAATATAAGTCGAATGCCTAACAGCACCCCTGCAGTGGCACTAGCATCAATACCCTATTTTTACTAGGATTTGCACCTACAAGTCAAGAGTATTTAAGAGGGGATGCACCTAGGCACTCCTAGCAAGGAAAGAAGATTTAAAGAGGAATTCTTGAAGGTAAAGTCTAGGAGTTTTATTCCAATTCCTACACGCATAAATTCCTATCTTTTAGGAATAAAACCCTAGATATAAAAGCATCACTTGCTGGACGAAAATTAGGAGCTTTTGGGAGGAGCAAAAGTGACGATTTGGCAAGAAGAAAAGTGATTGTTTTTAGGAGCATGTCGACAACACTTTTTTTATGTTTTTTCTTTCTCCACGAACTAATTCTTCTATCTAGGTTCAAGGGATATAGCTACAGATTTGATGTTTAATCTATGATTCATGTTTCTGTCTCCTTTATTTTCATTTATGCCTTGATTTGATATAGAGAGTTTCATAGTGTCTGTGGCCAGATCACCCTCAAGCACTTCTTAGACGCCTTAGTGATACACCTAACGGAGAAAGTAAGAACTCAGACTGTTCTATATCAAACCTCTACCCCTACTGATCGTCGAAAGAGACTTTAGGGTTAGTTGAGGATAACAGCGCCTGGCACAACGGCACTGCACCTTAGAGAAGAGCTTCACTGACAAAAGCAGGTTGCTTCAGAACTAGGGTAGGTTTATATCTACATGTGACAGTAGTTGTAAATACTTTAGGTCAGGTAGCCCTTCAAGGTAGGCGAATTAAAGCACCAGAATATTAAGTTATAGTTAGACAGCGGCGCTGTAGTGAACCCCGGACAACTTAGGTTTCCATCCACTGAGTTTTCTACCTGATCGACATCCCTCTCTTCTTTCCTCTGATCTGTTTGCGTGATCTATCCTGTTTATTATTTCACTCGCCTTTATTTCTTGCTATTTACTTTATTTGTCTTTTATATTTTGGATTACTCCTCTCAAATCACTATTGGTTATTTACTTTTGTTGTTTATAGTCTAATTGATCGAGAGCCTGAGGTCAGTATTATTTCGCAGTCCCTGTAATTCAACCTTGTTTACTACAACAATGTTGTGCACTTGCAGCCAGTTTTGCACGAACATTAACAGACTCCTAAGTTTGGTGATCCAATGATTATCAAATTCGAATCTATCCATTGTGAGACCTGTCCAGATCTTTAGTACAACATTTTCTGAGTTAAACTAGGCTAGGTAACAGATTTATAGCGTGTGGGAGCGTCTCCAACAAGTTGCCTCAAAGTTCCAAACAATCAGCACAAGTTGGACAGAAACCTAGGTTTGATGGTCCTAAGTTTGGGCTAAATCGAGATGGATCTTTCTAACTCCTGCTCAGATCAATAAACAAACATTTTCTAAGTTGAACAATGCTAGATTTTCGGTTTATAGGGTCTAGAAGAATCTCCAACATTTGCCCCAAATTTGTAAAAAATCCAATATGGTCCATGGGCATGAAAGAGACATTAACCCATTAAAATAATACCACTAGCACACATACCAATCCCACTAACCTCAAACCTTTAAAAATCAGATTTTTTTATTTAATTCAAGGATTTGGGTTATGGATTAAAATATTCATAAACCTAGTTTGTCATTAATCAAAATCAATTAAGCATATAGTTAGGTAATTAGATTAAAATATTAATTAGTACTAATTACTAATTAATTAGTCACTAATGCACATGTTAATTACCTTAACCCAACATTCTCCCCCTTTTTTATGATGACAAATATACACAAAAAATACAAGTATGTGAGAGTTTAAAATGGTTTAAAGTTTAAGCTCCCCCTCAACCAATGGTACTCCCTCTTAATCTATGCTCCCCCTATCTTAAAGATTTTTCCAATGTAAGCACTAATCATTAGGGGAACAGAGATAAGTTAGAGCAATAAGCAATCAATCGATATCAATAAGCATAATCAATCATAGTATAAGTATAAGTTGATATCGAAATAAACATCCATCATTGTGTTTTTTTCACACACACTCTACTTTTCTCCCCCTTTTGGCATCACCAAAAATTAGTATAAGGGAGGAAAAGATCATTATCCTGCATAAAGGTCAACCAATATAGCGTAGCAAGATAATAGAGCAACATAAATATATAAATAAAAGCAGTTCTACAGAAAGCCAAACGATCTGGCATCAGTAGTGCCAGAACGGACATAAATCCATAATATCCAGAAACATTCAAGGGAACGAAACTAAAACATAAACCGAATTGAAACATGATGCAAGTAGTGTTCAGAGATAAAATGCATGATCCTAATTGGGCAATAGATCTTAAAGGAAGGTTACTCATTGGATTCATCATCAGTAGCATCCTCTTCAGAGGAGGGATCCGAGGCAGAGAACACATTAGCATTCGGATGAAATTGGGTCACAAGCATGTCCAATTGTGCCTTCTACATATCCATCAGCTTGGTAATCATCCCATTGATTTCCAGAATCTCCTTTTTTACATCCTTCACTTCCTCAACTAATGTCTCAACTCTTGCATCCTTGGATGAGCATGGTTGTGTGACATATCATAGATCTTTAAAGTGGTTTGGTGGCCATGTCGAGGAATAAGAACTCGGGTGATAAAATAGAGTAGGATATGATTGGCATTCAAATCCTCACACTTTCCAGCTTTGGTGCTTTTACCAAACATCAACCTTCTCTACTTAGGAACACTAGGAGTGTGGGGAATTGGTGTGGTACTTCCTTATCCAGTATTATAGTACTTCGCCCTTATAGCTTTCCTTTAGGCAGGTTGAGCAGGTTTCTGATCGGTTTGGCATCGACGAAGACAGATTGTCCACAGATCAGACTATGAACACCAATTCTATGATCATCACCATCAGCTTTTGGCACCATGATGGTGAGGAAATTTTGAATCAATTTCATATAGGCAGGAGTACTGATGATTTCCAAATTCATCACATGTGTGGGATTATACTCCTTCAATTCTTATTCCAATAAAAATGAGCGAGCAAGAACTTGAACTATACTTCTTCTCCTTTTATCAAATTGACCAATAGAACCTTCAATGTTCTTTTTGGTTTGGAGTAGGAAGGCTTTTGTGGTTTGAGAGCTGATGGTTGAGTTAAGAGAGAGTTTTTTTGTTGAGGATCAGTTGAGGGTTTAACCCGAATACAAACTCTCTTTCCTCCTTGAGGGGTTTTTGAATTATCACTAACTTTTCCCATATTATTGACGAATTGATGGGAATATGGCAGCTACCTTGTATGAGTAGAATTAAGATTGGTAACTGACAATTAGTGAGTTATTGAGTAAGGAAAGTGGATTAAGGCAAATAAGTGGTAGGTTTTGTTTATGGGTAATGGAAGGTAGAAGAACTCAGCGAGTAAAAGAAGTTTCCCCCGAATGGGTTTCTTTTTCTCACGGTCGCCTGGGTTTAGCCATTTACGAAACAATTACAGCCCACGTTTCCTTTATCTGCTCTTATTTATTCCATTCCTTTCTCTTCCCATTTTTCATTGATTTTCATAAAATCAATTGACACGTCGCACCCCTAAATCACGCATTCTCCATCTCTGACACAAAAACTCTTTAACAAAAATCCTGGATATATCGTATTTATCTTCAACCGATTCTACTGCACTCTCTTGTTTCCGTTTCTTTCCACTTTTGTATTCCAATTAAACCCACTTACAGCTTGTAATTAATTCAACCAAAATATACTTCTTCGAATTAACTTTTTTCTGAATTTCAAGAACCAATAACCTAACCATCTGATCCTTACTTTTCTCAAGGATTATTTGTTCTTCATTTCTCACGCAGTCACCATTCAGAGGTCATGGGATATGCTAGAATCAAATCTGACCTGCAATCTATTTTTCTGTCTCTATTTTTTTTTTTCCTTTAGCAAACCCGATGATGATCCATATAAGCCTTCTTGCAAGTTGCATCCTTTCACCGAAATCACAACCTTCCATTTCAAAAATATTTTTCCTTTCTAGAAACCATAACACATGCCCAGTTTGCATCTAACTAATCTGTTATGCCATACTTCACCTCTTTTTCCTTCCTTTTTGGAATGCCTGATTGATGATCATGTGAACACTTCTCTTTGACATTTCATCTTAGCCCCAAACATATGCCTAGTGAAGTGTGTGAATGTGATGCATGATTCAACATAAATTAAGGAGAAATATCACCTAGTGGATTAATCAATTTGAAGAGGATTGCACATGCCAAGCTCCACCGAATCTTGTGGAACTGGTCCTCCTTCAATGGCTTTGTAAATATGTCTGCTAATTGCTTCACGGTTTGGACAAAAAATCAAGCATTATATCCTTCTTAAGCACATAATCTAAAATAAAGTGATGCTGATGTGCATAAAATTACATATATTACAATTGATTACCAATTCATCAATTGTTCATGCATTTAGGTATCAAATCACTTCATTTTCAGTGAAAACTATCTTTCCTCAGCCTTGGTTGCTTTCAGGTGCAATTTGGAGCTTATTTAGCGATTTTTGATTCAGTAGTGCCGCTTCTTGTTGAAATGGACCAGACTGTCAACAGCATCGCTGTCGACAAGGAACTCTGACCCAGAGTCTAGTTTTGGACGATTTGCACCTACAATCTAGGAGAAATCAGAGGATGCATTTGGACACACCTTTTATGGAAAAAAAAAATCTATTTTTGCCACTTTTATGAAGTTTACATATTCTCCAAGACTTAGGGTTTAATTGAAGACTTAAGCATATAAATAGAGAAGAGACAAAACCCTAGAGGACACGTTGGCTACTGCATCAAAGTCGACAATAAGAATTCTGAAGGCTGAAGAAAAAGTGATAGTTTTTAGGTTTTATTTGTAAGCATGTCGACAACACGATTGTTATTGTTTTTTTCTTTCTCTATGAACTAATTCTTCTGTCTAGGTTCAAGGGATGTAGCTACAGTATGTTGTTTAGTTAATAATTCAAGTTTTTGGTTTCTTTCAATTCGTTTTCTCCTTGATTTGATGTAGAGAAGTTTAACAGTGTTTAAGGCTTGATCACCCTCCAACACTTTTCTAGACGCCTTAGTGAAGCACCTAACGGAGAAACTGAGAACTCAGACCGTTCTACATCAAGCCTCTATCCCTTCTGATCGTCGAGTGAGACTTTAGGGTTAGTTGAGGATAACAGCGTCTGGCACAACGGCACTGCGCCCTAGCAAAAAGCTTTACTGACGAAAGCAGGCAGTTCCAGAACTAAGGTAGGTTTGTATCTACACATGACAGTAGTTATAAGCACTTTAGGCCAGATTGCCCTTAAAGGTAGGCGAATTAAAGCATCAAAACATTGAATTGTAGTTAGACAGCGACGCTGTAGTGAACTCCGGACAACCTAGGTCTCCATCCACTACATTTTCCTCTCAATCGACACCCAATCTTCTTTTCTCTGATCTCTTTGCGTGATTGATTCTGTTTATTATCTCATTCTCTTTTATTTCCTGCTATTTATTTTATTTGTCTTTTAATTTTTGGATTACTACTCTTAAATCACTATTGGTTATTTATTTTTACTGTTTATAATCTAATTAATCAGGAGCCTGAGGTCAGCATTGTTTCGCAGTCCCTGTGATTCGAGCTTGTTCACTACAGCAACGCTGTGCACTTGCAGCCAGTTTCGCACGAACAGATGCCTAATTTCAATGTGTTTAGTTCTTCAATGTTGAACCGGATTCTTAGTGAGGCTAATGGCACTTGAACTATCACATAAAATAGGCACATTATTATATGTAAGACCATAATCAAGAAAAGTTAGTTTCATACTAGCCCCTGAAACAAGTGATTGTCCTAAAAATTGGCAAGTACTATTGATGTTTTTTCGATCGAGAATATATGCAATAAAGTCAGCATCAAAGTACCCAATTAATTCAAACACATCAGCTCTATAATACAAAGTCCTAAATATGGAGTTCATTTTACGTATTTAAAGATCCGTTTAATGGCACGTAAATGGGACTCCTTAGGACATGCTTGGAATCTAGCACATAGACAAACATTGAACATTATATCAAGTCTAATAGTAGTGAGGTAAAGAAGGCATCCAACCATACCTCTATAGATTTTTATGTCCACACCTTTACCTTGTTCGCCTTTGTCTAGTTTAGTTGATGTGTGTTAGAACTCTTGGTTCATTACAGATTTTGATAATTGACAAGCCAATTCCAGTTGAAGCAAAAAGAAATGAAGTCAAACCAATCCTCAAAGCAAAAGAAACCAATCAAGAAGCAAAGGATCAAAGTAAATAAGCACAAGAATTGAAGAGCCAAAGAAAGAAGAGTTAGATTCACAAATTGTACAAGGTATAACACTCAACTCTTCTAGGACATTGGCTCAAAATAAAATGAATTTTGCTCATGCATAACATAACATATTTCCAAGCATAAAAATGTTTTTCGAGCAATGAACATCGATGTCCCCATTTTGAACATCGATGTCTTGCCTTGAAACCAAGCTTTCGAGAAGGTTTCTAAGCTTTGAACATCGATGTCCAATATTGGAACATCGATGTCCTGCACTAAAATAATTTTTCCAAAAGTAGGCAGTAGTTTATAACATCGATGTCCAATTTCTGAACATCGATGTCCTCATGACCGTTATGCTTAAAAATTGCTTTGAAGAGTTTGAACATCGATGTCCTATTTGATAACATCGATGTCCTATTGAATCTGGTTTTAAGATTGTTTTGGGAATGTCCAAAACATCGATGTTCAGCTATAGAACATCGATATTATTTGGTCTCGGGTCATGGACAATGTTTCGGCCAACATCGATGTCCATTTTGAGAACATCGATGTCCTTGTGACCGTTAGCCAAGAAATTCAAAATTAAAGGATATAACATCGATGTCCACTTTCTCAACATCGATGTCCTTGTTACCGTTGGGCCAAAAATACATATTTAAAGGATAAGAACATCGATGTTCTAGTTTCCAACATCGATGTTCAGACACCTTTTCAGACTACTTTTTTTAGCTTTCCACAATCTTGTCTAAAGGTGTTTTGGATTGATTCCACAACGGTAATACATGCTTTTGAGCTTATAAATAGATCATTTAAGTCTCTGAAATGATAACAATCAACTCTCTATTCATTCACCATTCATTGCAAAACAATCATTCAAGTTTAAGAGCCAATTCCTTTGAGATTATTGAGAGTTGTCTTATTAGAGCTTAATTGTAACTCATACTCACTCTTGAGAGAGCTTTTGTTTGAGTAATCTTTGTATTGTTGTTCATACACTGAAAGAGAGGTTTGATTTTCTTTCCTTGAGAGAAGTCTTGAAGTGAGGTATCTTCAAGCAAGTGTGTAGAATTCTTGTGATTAGAATTCCTAGGTTGTAAACGGTTTGTTAAGCACCCGGAAGCTTAACGGTAGATAGTGAACTCTTCAAGTGAACCTTGAAGGACTGAATTAGCCACAAATTAGTTGTGTGTGAACCAGTATAAAAATCTCTTGTGTCCTTCTTTCAATTCCGCATTTTATTTCCTGCAAATATTTTCTGTTTTAGGTCTAAAGCTATTCACCCCCCCTCTAGCTTTGCCTTTCCGAACTTACAATTGGTAGCGGAGCCTAACTCTCTGAAAGACTTAACCATTTGAGAGGAAATTTTCTATGGCTTCTTCAAGTTATTTGTATGCAGGAATCGCTGAAGGACAGTCCACTACCCGTGCACCATTCTTTGACGGGACAAATTACGCATATTGGAAGGAAAGGATGAGAATTTTCATCCAAGCCAATAATTTCGCAGCTTGGCTGGTGATAAAGAATGGTGTTCAAATCCCATCAAGGACGGAAGTGGAGCACAACGTAGATGACGTCCAAAGAATTGAAAACAACTCCAAGGCGATAAACATGCTTCAGAGGGCGGTCAATCCGAATGACTATCAGATAATCTCGCACTGCGCAACAGCCAAGGAGATGTGGGAAATGCTGGGAATCATCTATGAAGAAATCGACAGCAACCAAGATGAGACTGTCAACCTCTGTTTCATGGCAAAAGAAGAATCTCCGGAAGAGGTAAGTACTTCCTATTCGAGTGATGATTATACATTTGAAGAGCTGCAAGATGCATTTAGTGAATTGTATAGTAAATTCATTTCTGTCTCAAATGTTAATAAGAACTTAAAGAAACAGAACAAGACCTTAGAAAATAATGTAGAATTATTATCACATGATAAGGATAAGTTATCTAGTGAAATTAATAAGCTTGAAAAGGATAATGAGAAATTATCAAATGATAAGGAAGAGTTATCAAGTAAAATTGATAAGCTTGAAAAAGAAAAACATGCTCTTAATATGTCTTGCAATGAACTTAATGAGAAGATATCCTCAAATGTATGTGCTTGTATTGAATTGGGAAAAGAAAATGAATCTTTTAAGTATCAAGTTGATGATTTGAAGAAAACATTAGAGAAATTTACAAATGGCAGAGATAGTCTTAATCTTCTCCTAGGACAACAAAGAAGCCCAACACAAAAAGAAGGATTAGGTGCATCCCATGCATCAAATAATGTCAAACCTGTTGTGCATAATGCTAAGACATATAAACTCGGTGCCTCATCCTCTACTCACCATACTACATCACATGAATATGCTAAACCACATGCACATAATACTAGATCACATGTTCATGACACAAGATCACACATTCATTATAGAAGGTCATATGCTCAAAATGCCAAACCAAGTGAAAGTAATGGAAGAGCTCACTATGCTAAATTATATGCCTACAATGTTAAATGAAATGCTAATGTTGCAAGATCACATGTACACAACGCTAAAAATGAAAGTTCTCATTTTACTAAACCTAGGAAACATGTGACTCAATTTAGGAAAAACAAGATTATACCTAGGAAAGACAAGTTAAGTAGAGATTACAAACATAGACAAAACAACAACTACTATCAACCTAGGAGAATGCATAATCCTAATGTTATTTGTCACTATGTAATAGGATAGGACACATTGCCCCGGTATGTTTTACTAGGCACAGACATTGGGCACAAGATGAGGACCATCATCGCCATGTTTCTAACCACCAAGGACCCAAAAAGATTTGGGTACCGAAATCCTTTTGATTTGTTTTGCAGGTATGCTTGAAGGCATCAAGTGTACTTTGGTACCTTGATTGCGGATGCTCCAAGCGAATGACCAAAGAAGCATCCAAAATTCAAGACTAAGTGATAGTGCAAAACCGGACCAATAGATGTCAAACATCGATGTTCCCATGAGAACTGCCAAGCCATAAATCAAGCATGCACATCGATATTATGTATCAAACATCGATTTTCGGTAAGAACTTTATTTATCCAGTAGTCTTTAAACATCGATTCCATGCTGTTTAAAAAAAAAAAGTTTCTGTCTAGTAGTAAAAAACATCGATATCTCATTTTTGAACATCGATGTTGTGTCTTTGATGCATTCTCACAGCTTAGAAACAAGTTAACTCTCTCATTTATGTTGAGAAATTTTAGGCAGTATATTCATGACTAAATGTTTCAGGAAGAATATTCAGATTTCTTTCAACTTAAGCCAAGCATGTAGTTAGTGTACAATTAATCAAATTGAGAAACACTAGCTTGGTTGATGAACATTCACATGAAAGAACTTTATGTCAAACACATGCTGAAAGCATAAGTACTTTTATTGATTACAAAGATTGAGTACAGCTGATGGATCTTAAAACACTCACACACTTGATTACATCATTTATATTACTATCACACTTACAAGAGACACAGGATTACATCATTCATATTACATTACAAATCACATAAAAAAAAAGGGGGACATAGCTATCATAATCTGTTTCTAACGATTCGGTTCAGCTGTTACAGTGAAGCCATTAGGAGTATTGACTATGTTAACCCTAATGCTATGACTCCAAGCAAACCACATTCCACCCGAGTTGTTCTGGCCAGGAAGCTCGAACCGATGTGTTGGTGGAAAGCGAAGAGGGATAACTCCGTGATCTCCGGTTTGCTGCCATTGAGTCTCCGTGAGCAGAACCATATTTGGTTTATATTGGTTCTTCAGGTCTCGTAGGGTTCGAACAAAATCTTGAGAACGTGCTGTGATACCTCTGCAGTTCCACACCAAAAGGCGAACCTTTGGCCAAGTGGGCGCTACTCCAGCTACTCGAGGAATGCTCTGAGCCGTCATTGTAATCTGGTAATGACTGCTCTCATTCAAAGTCTGGTAGGTTGGTTCCAACTGAAGCCCCTGAAACCTGTCAGAGATAAAAAAACATTGTGGAATTAGCCGTACCGTAGTAGGAAACTCGCAGGGTTTGCTGATGATCCAGGAAGATGACCTCTTCCATAGGGGTGATAAAGAATCGAGACGAATAAATCTCGTCTACGAAGACAAGACGAGGAATTCTTGCTAGTTCCTCTGGCAATGGTCCTTGTTGCTCATTTACAATGCTGAAGGCCAACCGATTTCTCCTACCTACGTTTGCACCCTCAACAAAAAAGACGGTGGAAGGGGAAGGCATTTTTGCTTTTGATATTTTTGCTAACTCTTCTTTCTGAAATTGGATTATAAACTTTCTGTGTTTAATAAGCTCTAACGTATGTCTATTTATAGAAACATAATTGCATTGCCTCTTCTCTCTAAAGGTGACCCCCACAAAATTTCTGAAGTGTCCAGCAGTGTTCAGGAGGTGACCCCTACCTATCCTTGGAGTATCATGAATAACGTTCAGAGGAAGGCCCCTCCAAACCGCTTCGGTTTTCAAGAATCTCCTTTTTTTTTTTGACACTTGCAAATTCATTTTTTGCTAACATCCAATTTTTCAGATAGTCAATCATCTGCTTTGTTGAAAATCCTAGCCTAAATTGCATTATTAATTCATCACGGGATTTACTGTCTGATTAGTTGGGCATCAGAGGCAACCAAAGTCCAACTGACAAGACATTTTCTCGAGACCGGTATACTTACGACAAGGAGATACCTCTTCATTCCGGAACGATAGAAATCCAAGAAAATAATTCTTGGAGGCAGAGGCCATCTTACTATCCTTAAATTTGTCACCCATGCTACATCTTACTAAAACTAGTGAATTATCTTTGCTAACTTGAGCACCCGAGGCACGTCTAACTATGTTTGGCAGGTACCCCTAACTAAGACCAAGAGAAAGGGGGAATAAGGCTTGCTGAAGAAGTAACATAGTGAGGAAGAAGCTACTGATGAAGATGATGATAATGATGGGAACTAGGAACCATCTTTCTGAACCCTTATCCTTATTATCCATTATGCTTTGTTTTCCATAAAATACTTTACCATATGCATGAACTTAGGGGGAATTATAAATCATATCTTAAGGGGGAAGAATAAATATATGCATCATCATTTCTTTTTGCTAATGCCAAAAGGGGGAAGATAAGAAGAAGTATATGCATCTAGATAGGGGGAATCATAAATTGAAACATATATGGGGAACTATTGTGTTAACATATACCTCTAATATTGGCATATACTTCTAGGTGTTTGTCATTATCAAAAAGGGGGAAATTGTTAGAACCTATGTCTTCATGGTTCATTCATTACAGGTTTTGATAATTGACAAACCAATTCAAGATCATGACAAAGAAGAAGCATAAAGAAATGAAGTCAAACCAATCCTCAAGCACAAGAAACCATTCAAGAGCAAAGGATCAAAATGAATGAGCACAAGAATTGAAGAGCCAAGAAAGAAGAGTTAGATCCATAAATTGTACAAGGTATAACACTCAACTCTTCTAGGACATTGGCTCAAAATAAGATGAATTTTGCTCATGCATAACATAACATACTTCCAAGCATAAAAATGTTTTTCGAGCCATGAACATCGATGTTGTGGATTTAAACATCGATGTTCCTGCCTTTGCACAATTCTTCAAAACAGGCAGAAGGCTCAGAACATCGATGTTGGCATCCCAAACATCGATGTTCTAGTGACCGTTGCTTTTAAAACTAGTCACAACATCGATGTTCCCATTTGTAACATCGATGTTCCATAATGGTCAGTTTTAATTTGTTTTTGCCGAGCCAAAATAACATCGATGTTGTCTTCTAAACATCGATGTTCCTGCCTTCAAAGAATTTTCCAAAAATTGGCAGTAGGCAAATAACATCGATGTTGGAATCCCAAACATCGATGTTCTCATGACCGTTGCATTTGAAAACACTTTTGCATAAGCAAAACATCGATGTTCTATTCCATAACATCGATGTTCTTCAAATGCTCAGCTTCAATCATTTTTCACAGAAGCAAAATAACATCGATGTTGGAATGAAAACATCGATGTTCTTCATAGATCAGTTTTCATCTCATTTTCACAGAATCAAAATAACATCGATGTTGGGATGGAGAACATCGATGTTTTAGTTACCGTTAGTCCAAAAATTCAAATTTGTTGGACAAAACATCGATGTTGAGCAGTAAAACATCGATGTTATGGCCGTTATTTCTGACAACTTTTTAGCACCCACTATGTTTTGTTTAAGATTGTTTTTGGGTGGATTTAAAACGGCTCTATAACTTTTCAGAGCTATAAATTGAGCATTTTTAGCTCTGTTTCAAGATGAATCAACTCTCTACATTCAAGCATTCATTCCATACATTCATCAAAATCTTTATTGAGCCAATATCCTATTGAGGATTTGAGAGTTGCCTTTTAGAGCTTAATCTTGTATACTCATATCTACTCTTTGAGAGAGTTCTTTGTTTGAGTGATTGAATTGTGTATTCATACACCTTAAGGGAGGTTAGTTCCCTTGTTGAGATTCATAGGAAGAGGGTATATCTTCTTATGTGAGAAGTCTTGAAGTGAGGTATCTTCAAGCAAGTGTGTAGAATTCTTGTGATTAGAATTCCTAGGTTGTAAACGGTTTGTTAAGCACCCGGAAGCTTAACGGTAGATAGTGAACTCTTCAAGTGAACCTTGAAGGACTGGATTAGCCACAAATTAGTTGTGTGTGAACCAGTATAAAAATCTCTTGTGTCCTTCTTTCAATTCCGCATTTTATTTCCTGCAAAGATTTTCTGTTTTAGGTCTAAAGCTATTCATCCCCCCTCTAGCTTAGCCTTTCCGAACTTACAATGTGCTCATTGGAGTAGGACTCGTTTTGGCACCATCCATGCCAAATCGTTTGAGTAACTCCTTGGTGTACTTTGCTTGACTTATGAATATTCAGTCTCTTTGTTGCTTGACTTGGAATCCGAGAAAGAATGTTAATTCTCCCAACATGCTCATCTCAAATTCACTGTGCATTAGCTTTTCAAATTCTTTGCACAAAGAGTCATTAGTAGCACCAAATAATATATCATCTACATAGATTTGACCAATCAGACTTGAGTACCCAAACTGTGGCATATTTTCACAGGCTATCAAATCTAATCATATCAGGCATATTTTCACAAGTTAAGCTCTAACCTATCCTCAAATCTAATTCTAGACTTGAGTACCCAGCAAAACTAAACCAAGCCTTGCTAAAAAATTACCCCTTAGAATGTATTTCGCATTGTAAGCAGAAAAACCAGATTAGATACCAAATCTTTTAGCACAAGTATACACTCAGATTTTGCACAATTATTGGGATAAGCTTCCAGAGGTGTAAACGTCCCTCTTTGTAGAATCTGAGTATGAAGGATAGGCTCCTGCAACGGCTACATGTACTCCAGTTGACTTCAGTTCATAAAAGCTTCAATTTGGTGTCGTTATGCATGTCAACTCCTTGGTTGCAAAGTATTACCAAATCTGGAAAGTTTGGACTACCTTCTGGAGTTGAGTAGGAGTTACGTGGGAACATCTTCTGCACTTCCATAAAGTCTTCCCTCTTACTTGTTCATCAATTCAAACGACTGGAAGTGGGATTTAAGTGCTTGCAGGACCACACGCAACATGCTCAAAAAGTTGATAGTGACAGCTTCGCAGATATGGTATCGATAAAAATCATATGTCGTGTGTCTGAGATATGGTACCGGCAGAAACCATAATTTTTCCTGTAAGCGAAAATCAACACAAGCAAAGCTAGCAACACACTTGTAATTTGTTAGTAAAAAAAATTAAATAATCAACGTGGTTAATCATAGCTTAACATTAAGAGGTGATTAACCCTAATTTTTTTGTCAACAACCACTACCAGAGGTGGATGAAAACTTATGTCAACGGAATGTGGAAACAATTGTTTAACATCACAGTACCTCACATAACGTTTGTCATTAACAGAACTAGTTAGCTGCCCTGTGTTACACGGGTTTGCATGGCGAGTAGATGGTGTGCGATACTGAACTTTCATTTGTTTTAACATTTATTGTTATCTTTATTTTAGTTAATTTTCGCGATTGGTTTATTTTTATCAGAATAACATATAATTCAATTTTTATAAAATAATTTATGTTAATTATATATTCTTATTTTCCTTTTTTGTACACAAAAATTTTATAAATTTTAACTTTTTGTTTGTTTTGTATGATTCTATAAATTCATTTTTCTATCACCTGTAATATGAAATTAATGCAATGAATCAAAAGTATAAATACAAGCTAATATATATATATATATATATATATATATATATATATATATATATATATATATATTAGCTTGTATTTATACTTTTGATTCATTGCATTAATTTTTTATTATATATATTAGTTCTTTGTTATCATATAAATCCTATTGATTTCAAAGCTTAAAATAGTTTTATATTTTATATAGTTTTTAAATATCAACATATAAGGGTAAATATTCATGTTACTTCTTTCCTTTGACACATTTATACTTTATATAAATTTTATAAATGTAAAAAATTATTTTTAATGACTATTTTCTTCTTAATTTATTTGGATTAATTTTATAATTTTAAAATTAATTTTTAAGTTTCTATAAAATTCAAATACTTTAAATAAATCAATAAATTATTTTACTCCATTATATATTTTTTCGTACAAATAAACCAAATATGTGGTTTACATTCAAGGTAGTGAAATAATTTAAAATTATTCTATAAGGATAAATATTCTATAAAAAAAATTATAACTCTAATTTTTGGCATTCCACTTTTATGTTAAAAGTTTCAAATGCATGGCTTTTTATTCAATATGATAAATGAATTCTCCAAATAAAATTACGGTAATTTTCTTACAATTGTGTACAATTGCACCTATTTATAAATAGTGTTGTATCAATCAATTTTTTTTTTGAGCAATGATATGCTTTCTAAAATTTATGTTGATATACATTTCTTTACTTAAGGTTTTTTATTTTTATGTGTAAATTTTATATATTTTAAATAATTAAAAATATAATAGTTTTCTCAAGATATTTGAAAATTTTTACATGCCGAGGTTAGATAAAATTAAATATTAATTTTACTTACCACAAATTGATATGGTTATTATTGTATAAGGATAAATACTCTATAGACAATTTTTAACTCTAATTCATTACAATAACGGTTTCTTCTCTTACAATAATTCTCTTACAATTGTGTGTAATTAAACCTTTATATTTTAGAGAATTAAGATAATATTGTAGGCCCAAAAGGATAAGAAGGGGGGTTGAATTTGCCTCTAACAGAAATTTTGCA
Source organism: Turnera subulata (assembly GCA_028386065.3). Lineage (NCBI taxonomy): Eukaryota > Viridiplantae > Streptophyta > Magnoliopsida > Malpighiales > Passifloraceae > Turnera > Turnera subulata. Next base: position 5,447 of record JAKUCV010000620.1, on the reverse strand, counting down.
CTTCAACTCAAACCAAAATTTTTGCACAAAACTAGACAATATTTGTACATAAGCAGAAATCAAAATCTGGGTAAACAAAGTGATATGGACAAAAATTGAAAGCACCACACACAGAGGAACCAACACAGGTATTTAGAGTGGTTCTCCCTAAATCTTATGGGTGTATCCACTACTCAAGGCTCCCCTTTGAGATTTCTAAAATCCACTAAATGACTTCTTTCTGGGTGAAGTCCAACCTTTTATAACCAAGCTTTTTCAAAATATCAAGCTCAAACCTTTACAATAGTTTTCCCAAGGCTCAGTCTCTAACCTAGGCTTTTACAAGGCTCAACCCAAACCTATACCCAAAGCTTTTTCAAAGGCTCAACCCAAACCCATACCCAAAGCTTTTTCAAAGGCTCAAGCTTCAAACCTATTCATCCCCACAAGTAAAATTTCCCCAATTCTACCCAAGGTATGATTTTCCTACAACCAAAGAGTGACTCACTCTTTGTTAATACAATTTAAGCCCAAAGATATCCCAAAGGTATAAAGCTCAATGAAGAAAGCAAAAACTCAAACTCTCACAAGTAAAGCATCAATAATTCAAGTTCAAGGTTATATGTCTCAGTATTCTAATTAGCTTTCTTGACTTGTATAGGCAGAGAGTGAGTGCTTTTATACTTAGCTTGGCCCTTCTAAGTGCTTGCAACGGCTATATTTGAAGAGGACAAACAAAGTTGATTTTTCTGGAGGATTTGGTGCGGGTTGGTATACAAATCTTCCCCTGGAGAAAAAAATACGTGGTTGTCTAATTCAATCTCTTCCAGCATCTTTTAGGTGCTTCTCAAGCAATAGCTGGCTTCAAATAAAGACAAGAAACACGTCTCTTTTTGCATGTGTATAAGTGGTTTTGAGAAGAGACCAACAATCCCTATATGCTTTCAACCAATCCTTCATGAACACCTATACTCTTTGCTACACACACTTAGCCTCTTGAGCTTCTTAGATCTAGACCTCCTGAGCCTCTAGGATCTAGACCTCTTGAGCTTCTAGGAATGGGCCTCGTTTTTTATTTTGCTTTCAACCTTGGGGGGCTCCACTTCTTTGATTTCTATAAGCACCTTTACTTGTTAGGTATTTAAAGGGGTAAAGGACCTGTATGATAGAATTGCGGGGCTTAGGCGTCAAATTTCTCCACCATTTTTGGCCTTGCCTTTTTGTAGAATGACCTTGTGGACCTTTATTTTTTTAACTCCAGGAGGCCTTGTCATACGGATCTCCTTACTTGAATGAGAGTTTGATGTGGCTAAAATGGCTCCTTGGACCTTGTTTGGTCTGAGTTGGCTCTCATTAGGCAAGCCTCGGATCTAGTAAGATCTTTCTACAACCTCCTCGATCTAGCTGGGTTGATTTAGATCTAATTGGATTGCTATAGATCTTGCTTGGATCTAACTAGATTGGCCTTGAATCTAGTTGCACTTTATGTAGATCTTAATTTGATCTAGTTCCTTCTCCTTCCTCTAGTGATGAGTGGAGTATGTTGTGGTAGTTGCAACCGATTTTGACCTTGTTTCCATGCTCTTTCTGCAAGTTCTTGGCAATTACTTGCTAGATCTGGCTTTGACTTGCAATTTTTTCTCATCACATTGGAGATCCATGGGCTCCTTTTTGGTTAATTGCCTATGTGTTGCCTCTACAATACGTCGTGGTGGGAGTGGGGGATATAAATTTTTGGAATTTCGCCAACGGTTCCAGTGTTGGGAATGATTTAGGTGGTCAGAGTACCTCTAGTGATCAGATTACACCCTCAAAGGTTAGAGTACCTCTGCGGCCGGAGTACCTCTGATTGGTAGAGTACCTCCACTAACTAGAGTTTCACAAATTGGTGGGTTGAACTCTGTTGTTGGACCTTGTTGGGTATTTAAAGGGGGTAAAGGACCTGTATGACAGAATTGCAGGGCTTAGGCGTCAAATTTCTCCACCATTTTTGGCCTTGCCTTTTTGTAGAAGGATCTTGTGGACCTTTATTTTTTTAACTCCAGGAGGCTTTGTCATACGGATCTCCTTACTTGAATGAGAGTTTGATGTGGCTACAATGGCTCCTTGGACCTTGTTTAGTCCGAGTTGGCTTTCATTAGGCAAGCCTCGGATCTAGTAAGATCTTTCTACAACCTCCTCGATCTAGCTGGGTTGATTTAGATCTAATTGGATTGCTGTAGATCTTGCTTGGATCTAACTAGATTGGCCTTGAATCTAGTTGCACTTTAGGTAGATCTTAATTTGATCTAGTTCCTTCTCCTTCCTCTAATGATGAGTGGAGTATGTTGTGGTAGTTGTAACCGATTTTGACCTTGTTTCCATGCTCTTTTTGCAAGTTCTTGGCAATTGCTTGCTAGATCTAGCTTTGACTTGCAATTTTTTCTCATCACATTGGAGATTCATGGGCTCCTTTTTGGTTAATTGCCTGTGTCATGCCTCTACAATACGTCCTGGTGGGAGTGGGGATATAAATTTTTGGAATTTCGCCAACGGTTCCACTGTTGGGAATGATTTAGGTGGTCAGAGTACCTCCAGTGATCAGATTACACCCTCAAAAGTTAGAGTACCTCCGCGGCCAGAGTACCTCTGATTGGTAGAGTACCTCCACCGACTAGCGTTTTATAATTGGTGGGTTGAACTCTGTTGTTGGACCTGACCGCTCAAGCGATGGCTTTTTGTCCATTCCCACAGACGATGCCAATGTAAAAAACAGATTTTTTACCTGGGTGTGGATGTAAATTCCTCTTGGCATGACTGGGGATTCTTTGGCTTGATCTTGATACCCGAAGGACCTGGTCTCTATGCCTGGAGGACCTGCAAGACTAACAAGAAGGATTTGGGAAGTCCAAGGTTGTGACTACGGGAGGACCTTCGATTCCTAAATCAGCAAAGAGGATTTTTCTCTATTAATTTGAGAGAGTATAGAAGGAGAGTTTTGAGAGTGGAGAATTGTATTCTTTAGAGAAATTCTCTTTGCTGACAGTAAAGTTTTCTCCAGGAAGAATATAGTGTGTTGAAACTCTTATCTTGTACTTTTTTATAGGGAATTCTTGTAGAGCATTTAATAGGGATGTCCCTTTGGCTTCATGTAACGCTTAATAACGTTTCTCACATTTTCCACGTGGCAAAAGCTAGCTGGACCTGGTCCTGGGCCTTTATATTCGACCTGGTTTTGGACTTCTGTACTAGGCCTAGGCCTAGTCCTGAATTTTGTCTCTATTAGGCCTTTAGGCCTTGATTGATTTATCTTATACATTATCAATAGGCTAAAAACCATTCCTCATCAATTGTAACATAGGAAAAGGAAAAAATTGACAAAAAAATCTGAAGGTGTGAAATATTGATTAATAGTGATTCAAAAAACATTGTGGAAAAGGAACATATACACGTAAAGAAAATGGTAATGGATAGAGACTAGACCCGAAACTAGACAGGTATACCAAAGAGGCCAGCATATTAACATCTCAAGAGCTGGAAAGTTAGATCTTCAATTGAAACACAAAAAATGGTTAATAGAGTTCCACAAAGTCCCTCTTAGCTAGCTAGATAAGACCCCCTTTGGATCATATAGATATAATTAGGTTGCAACTTGAAATTATTGCCATTTTATCTTCCTGGTGATACACACAATATGATAAACAATGCAATCCTCCAACAATCTATCGAGTATTATGTAGAGACATTGATGACGGGAGACATTGGAACTCTGTTGAATTACGAAAGACATTGGAACTCTATCGCTTCAGTCTCTTCTTTGCCTCTTGATGACGGGAGACATTGGAACTCTGTTGAATTACGAAATCTATTTACTCCCATGGAAAGGGCAGCCATCGAAGAAATCACTCCAGCTATGAGAGTACCCAACAAGCTAGTATGGCACTATCACCCCTCAGGGGTTTATTCTGTGAGATCAGAATAAAAATTCTCGATGATAGCAAAATGTCAAATCCTTGCTTGCTCTCTTCCGTCATCGCCATCTTCATCTTCCACACCTCTCTCGGTTTGTAAGACGATCTGACAGCTCAAGATTGACCCTAAACTGCAACATTTTGCATGCAGGCTATTACATAACTGTCTTACAGTGAATGTTAATCTACATAGGAGGGGGGTTTCTATTGATGTTCTATGTCCTATTTGCTATACTGCATCTGAACCCGTTGAGCACATGTTATTGTCATGTGATCATGCAAAAATAACTTGGTTCGCGTCAGAGTTGTGCCACAAACCTACCCAGAGGGCTTCTCCTCTATCTTCGAATGGTGGATTGCTTGGATGCAAATGGTACAAGGCACAGACAAGCTTCTACTACTAAAGTTACTATATATAGCTGGAATATTTGGAAAGCTCGAAGTCTGAAGGTTTCTGAGAATAAAATCCCACACCCATCCGTCACTGTGTCTCAGGCGCAAACACAGATCCAAGAGACGAGAGTGGTGACGTTGCCGATAATACAAAACCTCATGCCACATGGGACTGTTTCCCATGAACAAAGCAGCCATTGGTCTCCCCCCTTTACTGGGAGAATCAGGATCATCTGTGATGCATCATTTACATAGCCTGAACAGCCAGCTGGAGTGGCTTTTGTCTACAGAAACCATCAGGGAGATTTGATTAATGGAGGGTGGAATACTGTCAAGTACTCTTCTGCCACAATTGCTGAAGTGGTGGCCATTAGGGAGGGGTTTCTCCTAGTCTGTGCTAGAGGCTTCTCTGAAGTCATTATCGAGACCGACTCCAAGAATGTGTTTGATGCTTTGAATTCCCCATCTACCTCCCCCTATCTCATACGATCTATCATCTATGATGCTTTGTAGATTGTTGGAACTAGACCTTTTATCTTTCAGCTTTTTTAGAGACAAGCAAATATAGTTGCGGACTGGGTAGCGAAGGCAGCAAGGCAAAGGCAATGGCAATGCCCACCTGATATAAATCAGAATCAGGGGGTGCCTTTATTGATTGTAATTATCAATGATACATAGTAGAGAGAAAATCGGTAGAAACCGAGTGAGGGAGAGAGAGAGTCGGGGAAGAGAAAAAATCCCTTTCCCTTTGATATTTTCTATGTATATATAGTACAAGACAATGAGATTATGTTGTCCACGTGTCACATTATCATTGGTCACGGCCGGATTTCCTGTTGATGAGCCGACAGATAAGGTAAAACGGGCCTCCAAGTATTGGGCCTCGTCTACAGTCCGGGTCCTTGACCCTTCCGTCTTTGGGCCTGTACATAGGGTTGGGCCTATCTATATCAAGAGCTCCCCAAATGGTTGAGCTTGAGAGCTCGAGCATTTGAATCTTCTGGCAAGGTGAAACGCTTTGGCTGCCTCGTTAAAAACCTTCTCAGGAAAAACCCGGTGGGATAAAAACCTGATGAAGGGAAAAAGAGTGCAGCTCACGTTCTATTTTCCTTCTTCCGGCGTTTA
>JAKUCV010000619.1:28628-40327 GCA_028386065.3 Turnera subulata | reverse complement strand
AAACCTTGTACAAATAGGTCCTAACTTCTCTTGCTCTTCTTTGCACTTCAACTCTTGATCATATCTTCACTTGAATTCTTGATCACTTTGGTTGAGTGCTTGTTTGCTTGATTTCTTTTTGCTTCATCTTGGTTATGATCTTGGTTTGTCATTTATCAAAACCTGTAATAAGTGAACCATGAAGACATAGGTTCTAACATAGGATAGGTTGGGTTATCAACTAATTGCGGGATATAGAATTTTCATTGAAACTTAACATGATAAGAACATTGCAGGTGACATTATTACCAACCTAGTTGCTAATAGATAAATTTTAGACTATATAAGGCCAACTCTCCAGCCCTTTATTTCCCAAATCTAAGGTATAGACAGTTGCACGTTCAAGTCTTGAAGTAAAAAAAAACTATCTACTTAATTATCTCGATGACCGATTTGCTTCATTTTCTAATACTTAGATGGCTAAGGGGAGCAGAAACTCTGACATTAGTACATCATATTTAGCCTTATTGACTTTAAAATTCATTTAAATATATTAAATTCATAAGTGATATATTATAATAAACAATAAGAATATAGAAAAATATATAGCACAATAAGATGTAAACCCGCAGCAAGGCACAAGCATTCTGCTAGTAAGAAGAATACCATAATATTGTTTAAAACAGAAAAATATAATATAGATCAGAAAAATAAAACAGAAAAATATAATATAGATCAGAAATATAAATTCTAACCTAATAAATAATAATATAAAAATAATTAATTTTTCAAAGTTAAACATGGGTCATTGAGCCAAAAAACAACAAAAAAATTAAAAACAAACGTAAAAATCAAAAGCATTAATGAAGGGTAACAAAAAGTAAAAAAAAACTTAAGAGACTAATTTTAATAAAAATATAACTCAGGAAAATAAATAAAAAATATTATTATCTAGAAAACAATTAAATTACAAAATAGAATATAGATCAGGAAAATAAATAAAATAAACTATTTAATAATCATATAAATAATACTTAATCTTTTATATTTAAACATACATTAGTGAGTCCCAAAACAAAAAATATATATTAAACAATAAAAGAAAAATTAAAATAACTGATTAATAATAAAAAACATAAAAAATAAGAGGGTAATTTCTAAAAATAAAAATCAGGAAAAGAACTAAAAAAACTGTTATTGCGAAGAAAGAAAATTTAAATAAAAAATAGAAAAAAATTAGAAAAAAAATAAAATAATTAATAATAATATAAATAATAATTAATTTTGTAAATTTATACCTACATCATTTATTGATCCATGCTTGGGCCTACATAATTGACCCCTAAAACAAAAAAAAGTTTAAACACAAAAAAAAAATTATAAGACTTAATTAATTATAAAAAAACATAAAATGAGTCATTTTTAAAATTGAAATCATAAAAATAAATAGAAAAAGTAATTATTATGAATAAAAAATTTAATACAAAAAATAAAATATAAATTAGAAAAATAAATAAAAAATAATTTATAATAATTAATTTTATAATTTAAACATGCATAATTGAGTCCTAAAATAAAAATTAAAAAATAACAGAAAAAAATTTGAAAATATGTAAAACTTAAAAGAGACCAAAAAAAAAAATTATATAAAATAATAATATAAAGAACAATTAATTTATGAAATGAAAAATTAACAAATTAAAAGATATGAAAAATTAAAACATACCTTTGCATTAATTAAACTCATATCTATGCTAATAAGGAGGTTCTATAATTTTGCATTCAAGGATTCCTACAATCTCAAAACTCTAACTTAATTTTTCTATAAATCATTGTCAGGAGTCAATTCATCCAAAGCTTTACTATACCTTTTCCTGCACAAACAAAAAATATAAAAATAATTAAAATAGATTGGGAAAATAAAAAATTATAAAAACAAATAGGATGCTTAATTATGAGAGCCAAAATAACTTTAATATTATATCAACATTCAAACCTATGCAAATAGAAACAAAATAAAGAAGGAATTAGAGAGTATGAGTGAATTATAGAGAAACTGTATCACACACAGACAGAGAGTATATCTAGACCTTGTGTAGTGTAAAAAAAAAATAAAGAAGAAGTAAAAGAAAATGAATGAAAGATAGAGAAACTGTATCACATATGGAGACTATTATTTCACATACATAAATAAAGACTGTATCTGTATTTATAGAGAGATGATGGAATTTTTGAAGAGATGCACGATAAAAAAACAAAATTGATTAAAGGTTAGTTGAGTATAATATAATTCTTATCATATAACAATAATAGAGTAAATCACATAATATATATATATATATATATATATATATATATATATATATAACAATCTCTGAAGCGCCCCGACCCGTATTTACCATACACAGTAAACACGTGCCGAAACTATTCTTATTGATAGGGATTACAATACAACTCACAAGTAGTTTACAACAGCAACCCATATAATACATTTGTCACCCAAACTCGGGGACCATTATCCAGCAATACACAACTCACATTATACAACAGCAACAGAGAAAAGAGCAAGCAACAGCAGCGGAATTATAATACAGCAACATATGCAACAGAACAGCAGCGGAAGACTCTATGTACATGCAGCGGGGTATGGATCCGGAGTCAGGTGGAGAAGAAAGCAGCAGCCAACGTACATCGTACCTGAACTAGGAAGCAACCAAACCTACGGGATGAAACCCCGCAGGTGAGGGGTGAGTCCGAAGTGCTCACCGACGAAGGATAAACAGAGATATATATCAACTGTAATACTTTCGAAGTAAGCACAAACAACATCTGACCAAGCCCAAACACAACCCTCAACTCGCGGGTCGACCCGACCCAATACTCAACCCATCCGGGTTGAAACCTCACAAACGGGTCTGCAGCTCACCTCGGCTTGCAGACGGCGGTGCGACGGTGGTGCGTGGCGAGGTGATGAGAGACGGCAAGAGCGGCTGCAGGCGGCGACGGTGCAGGGAGGCGACGGAGGTGTCGTGGTGGCGGCTCGATCGGTGAAGGTGGTAGGTGGTCTGCCGGTGGTGGCCGGGAAAAGAAAAAAAAAAAAGAAAGGAGGGAGGTAATACGGCGGCGTTGGGTGTGTGGGTGTGTGTGTGTTATTGTTGTGTTTTTTTTTTCTTTTTGTTGCAGGTGATGAAGGTTTGCAGATGAAGTTTTTGCAGGAAATGGGTTTTTGCAGAACAAACGAAGGTAGGGGCTGAGTTATGGGGTTTGCAGAGGAGAAGAGGTGCAGATGATGGCGTGCACTGGAAAGCAGAGTGACACAGGTTTTAGGCATGCAAGGAACAGGCAAGGCACTGGCGTTTCACGGGTTAGACAATCCATTCACATGCTTCACAGTGAATGGCGGCGGCAGCCTCCACACTGTGCAGCATGTGAGGCGGGTTCTGTCCGGACCAGGAAAAAACTAATGTACCCCCTTGACTTAATTTCTGGCCCGATAACTCGGGGTTAATCCTGACTTTTCTGAAGATTCTTGGTCTCGAAAAATTCCAACTTGGTCCGGAAAATCCGCAGAAAAATCCCGAGCGTGGGACAAGGCTCGGTTTCGGAATCCGATGCACGAATCACCATAAATTAATTACCCAAGATTAATTTTAATGGTAAACGACTGTAAAATAAATTTTACGGTGACAGTAAAAACGTAAAAATTACCCAGGCTGTTACAATCTCTGCGTGTGAATTTTCTTTTGACCAATTTGGGTGTGACTGGAATTCTTTTTAAAAGAATATAATTAAGATCAGATTCATCAAATTAAATAAAAATAGTTTTATCTTTATCTTTATTGATTAGAAACTCTGGTTATATATATATAATACCAATTTGGGTGTGTCTGGAATTTTTTGTTTTTTTAGTATTACATAATAAATATCTAGAAATAGTAGTTAAAATGTGAATTTGTTTTCAAAAAATTAATTAATAAGCAAGCCCGTGGAACTCACGGGAAGTGAGCTAGTTAAGATAGGTTATCAGTACCAATCTTGCGTGTGAATATTCATTTGAACAATTTGAGTGTGATTGGAATTCTTTTTAAAAGAGTATAATAGATGTGGTTATTATGGGATAATTATGTTTGTCATTATGGCTTCTCCAGATGGAAATAAATGAAGAGCTCAAAGCCTCCACATGGCAATAAAGCAAGACTCAAAGAATCCTATGTGTTAAATCCTGGTGAGGGATACAACTTTAAATATATATAATACATATAGATAGATTTGGATGTACTGATACTGGTCTGATACCAGTAGCGTGTTGCTTTTAATTGTATTTCCCTACTTGCATATGTCATCTCTTCGAAGTCTGATCTTCAATAAACTTTAGTTTTCATAAAAAAAAAAAAAGAAGAAAAAACACGGTGAGGTGAATGGTGGGGAGGTTTTAATCATGATTTGTGGTGGAGAAATTTTCAGATAAAAAGAATTTAAAATGCTCATAATTATAAAGTTTATAAACAACTCATCAAACCTATATTATCACACCATGGTTTTGGACTTTACGTATAGTCGTATATATATTTGTATTATAAATCGGAAAATGCATCATCACCCTATAGTCAAAGCACATGTTTGGTAATATAAACTTTTTTTCGTCGAGAACATAAAGTTTGGCAATATAAACATTGAATCATACAATAAATTGTGATAAAATTTGGTGATTGAATAAAACTGATAAACGAAAGCACCAACAAACTAAATCATCTGCACATGGCTGACAGATTTTAAACACTTGTATCGTTTTCCTGTAAAATAAGAATAAGACTTTTTTGGTCGAAACATATATGATTTATTTATCGTTGACTTACTCCAAAGCAATGCTATTAAATTCCAATCCGCCCCGCCGGTTAGCTGTGACCTGGTTGGTTTTATGGGTCAGTAATTTAACTATAAATTTCTATATTAAATCCGAATTTAATCACTTTTTATCCCCAAAAAAACTGTGTCTTCAATCTAGGTTTAATAACATTGAAATAAAGAGAATATATCTCGTTAATTTTATATTTCATTAGCAAGTTGGATATTGCTTTCACAAGAAAATGATTTGGAGCTTGTGAGATGTGGACTGTAATTTTGTCAGGATATCTATCTTTTCTTAAAGGGAATGCATATCTAACTTGTGTGGGTATGCCGAAGGAGCGATAATGACCAAAAGTGATCAATTAAGTCATTGTGGTTGTTTTTTTATGCTGGAGCTGTAATTTTTTTTTTGTCGAGAAAAAAAAGGCATGAGTAGTGTCATCATCGCCCCGTCGGTCCAGGCCCCGGTCAATACCGGTTACATCCTGGCATTAGACCCTCCTCATAGGAGAGACCGCCCAACCGGGGCACCAGCGGACACCCTCACCTGCTACGCGTCATAATACCGGGGAATCACCGGGCTCAACGGCCAGCACCCCACCGTGTGGAAGGCCATATTCAGCCGCATCACACTATGGGGCTTGACTGGAAGCGCCGGGACTCGAACCCGAGTCTTAGAAATGGCAGGTTGAAGGCCTTGCCACTGGGCCACCGCCCCCGGTGGTTGCTGGAGCTGTAATTTGAGGTCGTAGGTTTGCCAGTGATGACATAACCAATTCCATTATTAGAAGAGTAACTATTTAGTGTTATGAAAAAAAAAGTAAGAGATTAATTATTTAGATGGGTAATGTTGACCACGATTGCCACTCGTTGATTACGATAATAATAATTAGCGACCGATCCCCTGATAGTTTGCTAACCCCGAAAACCCTATGGTGTAGCGGGTTAATTACATTTTACTCCCCTAAATTTTAGTTTCAAAACAACACACTATCTAAACTTGTTTTTCGACAATTCACCACCTGAATTTTAGTTCAGTAATAAATCACTATGTGAATTTTGGTCCAAAAACAAATCACCAGAAGTTTTATCTCACCAATTTGCCACTTGAACTTTAGTTGAAAAACAAATTACTACCTGAATTTCTTTTTCTCGATAATTGTATCCTACTTTATGACCCGATTATATTTAGGGTCTATATATTACTAATTTAATACACAACTTATTTAATACTTAAGACTAAAATTATTCCAAAATATTTTTGATGTGCTATTTTAAAATATTATAATATGATAATTCTGTAATTTATAATATCATTTAATACATTAAAAAATCTACTTATATACCTATTTGCTTAAAAATTACAAGGAATTGTACAAAATTGACAAACTCTGAACAAATTTTTGGACTTATTAAATTTAATAGGTCAATCCATGGGTCAACACAAATCCGACACGATTATAAATATATCGATACGACATATCACGATTATTAAATGGATCGGGATCGGGTTGAGGAACCAAAACCTGTTTACCTGCTCAACTCGACACAAACCCGACCTGTGAACACGAATTGTCAGGTCTAATAAAAATTAATTTTGTTTTAGTATTTTTAAGTGTTAAAATGAAAACTGATTTTAATAAAAAGAATAGTTAAAATGAAAAAAAAAAGTTAAGGTGGTAAATTATAGAGAAAAAAAATTCAAGTGGTGATTTAGTCTGGAAATAAATTAAAGTTCAGGTAGCAAATTATTGAGAAAAAAAAGTTGAGGTGGTCATTTGTTGAACTGAAATTCAACTGGTAAATTGTCGGAAAAAAAGTTTAGAGGGTGAGTTGTTTTGGAACTTAAGTTCAAGGGAATAAAATGTAATTAACCCTGGTGTAAGTGTACAATTGCGATTGATGGCATTGCCAAGCCATAGAGATTTGATTATTCCATCTTATACATACATTGTGACAAACAATCACTGTCGTCTGTCGGGAACTTCTTCCATTGAATATGCAACAGATATATGTACAAATACACGGCCAATTTATTTGGGGTGACTGATCTCTTTCTAAGATTTAAAAAAATGCCAAGCTAGAATCCCATATATATAGCTGTGTCTTGTATATAGGCCAAATCTGGCTTTCATTCTTAGTTTTGAAAAAAAGGGAGTCTGGTTATCTTTGTCCTGATTGGAAATTGTCTTTTGGTCCCATTTTTGTCAATTATCTTCCATACATAAAATTAGAAACTGACTGGAAACCTGCATTGCATGCATGCGTAGAAAATTGTGGAGTAGCATCATCCTCAAATGATCTTCTCCGTAGAAAGTTTGTGTGTACATATAGATGCGTCTTCATCCATCCTTTCATCCCCTCCATCACAAGTGTCAGCGATTTTCGCACACAACTAGAAAGAGGAGAAAAAACGATTGACCCTGAACAGTTGCGTAAGGACATGGCCCTCTTCGACTTTTCGTACGAAAGACTGTACTTGTTATTAGATAGTGACTCTTTTCTTTTCTTTTTATGGAAGATATATAGTGACTATATATATATATATAAAAAAAGTATATGGCAGAGGCCTCTTCTCGAGAACAGCTCGGCCATAAAATTTTACTTGTAGTGTGAATTGCATGTATGATCATCAAATTGATGATGATTCTTAGTCCGCCAAAAGAAAAAAGAAAAAAAACGATGATTGTTCGTTAGAGCTTTTAAAATCCAATATGAAAAGATTTTTTCTTCGTTTATGTCAAAATTTAAGACCTTTTTGTTTTCAGAAATCAAACTAAAGACCCCGACTTATTTTTGATGCTAGTCGAGGAAGGCTTATATTGGCGGCATGATTTTGGCTCGTGGTCGAGATTAAATTAAAAGTAATATTTGGAACAACAACAAAATTGTCGGAGAATTTGTTTGAAGCGAGAGATATAACTTTTTGTTTTTCAGGTACAAAGAATCATTGTACCTTTATTCGACAATAAAATTAGAATTACTACATCTTCTCATCTTTTAAGATTACAATATATCTTAACGCACCTGTTAGGTAATTCTTGGTTTCATGCATTCGTACGGTAGCATTTACGATCCGGAATAAATTTACAACTAAAACCTAGCCAACTTAAGCTGCCATCCTTTCTTTGTCTTTTCCATGAGAACGATTAACAGTGCGTGGTGACAGAGTTTGTGCGATGAATGTCCCAATCAAACAGTGGCGGAGCTAGATATAATTTTTAGAAGGGGCCAATATAACATTGTATGTGTAATAATAAGAATTTATGTGAGAAAATAAAATTTAAGAGGGGCCAAATACATGTTACGGTAGGACTTATATGAAAAAATTAAAAGTTCAGGGACCATACAAGAATATTACAATAGGACTTATATGAAAAGTTTAAAAGTTTAGGGGGGGCATGGCCCCCCTCAGCCCCCTGGGCCACCGTCACTGCAATCAAATGAGAGTAGAACTGATCAAAATCTTTTTTTTTCCTGTTGTTGTTAGACCTGGCAATTCGTGTTGTCGTGTCGGGTTGTATAAGTAAATCGGTTCTGATTCTTCAACCCGCCCCGACCCGACCCATGTAATATTCATATCGTGTCTAACTCGTTTATAATCGTGTCGGATTTGGGTTGACCCGTGAGTTTACCTATTAAATCTAACAAACTTAAAAATTAGTTTGAAATTTTTTTATTTTCACAAATCGTTCTATTTATTAAGCAAATAGGCATATAATTATGTTTTTTTCATATATTAAATAAAATTATAAATTATAGAACCATAATGTAATAGTATTTTTAAGCATTTATAAAACTATTTATGAATAATTTTAGTAATTTTGATCTTAAATATAAAATAAGTCTTATATTAAATCAGTAAAATATCTATACCCTAAATATAATCGACTCATAACAAAGTTCGTTTAAATGAAAATATCTATACCCTAGACAGAATATGCTTGCACGGTATTCACACTTGAACAAAGTTCGTTTGTTTCGCTCCTTTCATGAGAATGGGCTTGACTTGTGAACTTCAATGCTTTTTCTAGGGAGGCTCGCTCTCACTCAACTTTCTCTTCTTTGTTCACAACCTCAAGCCCTTCCTCGGGAAGTAATTATCACAAATCCGGACGAACTTACAGGACTACTTAACATACACTATTCTTGGTGTTCTCTTGGTTGTCTAAAGACATGAAGTTGCCACCCAAATTTATTTAGGGAAAATTTGAGAAAAACCGTTTAATGACTACGGATAAAGCACAAGTCTTGAAACCAAGAGGAGGGTCTGGGAATTCGTTTATTGCGAACCACCATCTCAACGGAAACAATGTCGTTAATATTGGACGCCAAGGTCAATGTGTACGTTTCACAGCCGGATATATGCAAATAATTCATGTTCAAACAAGCAAACAAAAATAGATGATATATTGTGCGCGTGTGAAAACTGTACATGTGGTATGCAATGTAGTGTGAAAAGTAAACATATTTGAGCTTGCGCCTCTTCCACTTGAGACTGCCTATGTACCCCTTATCAATGGGTTTAAAGTTGTCGTAGTTCATCTAAAAGGGGATCCCCAAGGTTACCATAAGTCTTCTTCTAGAATTGGCTCAATCCTCACTTAAATGAACTTTTGTGGCCTATGCTAGGACGATGGGCTTAGTTTCTCAAAGCACTGTACTAAGCTTAAGCAATTACGTTTCTCAGATAGCATCTAGGAACAAATGCATTGTACAGAACAAATTTGGGCATTAAAAGAGGTTTTTAATGCAAGCTCATGTCATTTTCAGGAATGAATGGAATTTTGTGCATAAAACTGATGTAGGCAATTTTCAAAGTATATAGATGAGCAAGTTTTGAAAAAATACAATGCTTTAGTTGAAAACTATTTTCTAGGTTCGTGTGTCTAAACTTAAACAAATACTTGACGAGGGGAGCTCTGCTTTTCATGGCTGCTTCGACCACAGAACAACAAAAAAGGGTGATTAGTGTTTGGAAAATATAACTTTAGTGATTTTTCTTTAAAAACATGCAATTCTGGAAAAGATTGGTTCTTTATGTATCGAAACTCATTTTGTATAAAGATGAGTAGATTTGACAAAAGAATGCATCTACAAAGATATTCATGCTCAACTTGGATTTGCAAAAAGTATCATCAAAAGACACTTGGCATCATCATTGAATGGAAAACATTCTGATCAACCAAGTTTGATGATTTTCGCATTGAGCACAGAAGTTGGTTTAGGACCTACCCTAGTAGACATACCCATTTCACCCTTGGGGAACCCCTAACATGCAATACTAACAAGCAAGCACGGAAACGAACAAATATGCAAACAAGAAATGCAAGACAATATTTATAATGCAATACATGCAACACAAACAATCACACAAATGCATAAAAGTAAAGGGTTTCAATATGGGACCATTAGTGAGTACCGAAACCATTTTAGCATTATAACGGGTCAAAAAAAAGGCGCCGACGACTCCGGCATTACGACTGAAACGCCCTAACCCGTATTTACCGTTATCCACAGTAAACACGTGGGCCACACGCAAATATAGAAGTCAAAGCAGTTATAATACAACAAGATGTCAAACCATACACCAACAGTACTTGTCTCCGATACTTGGGACATTATTACAGCACACTAATAATACACGCAGCGGAAGTCTTAAACACACATATGGCAAATAATAATAAATGAGATGCATCACAGGTTGGATCCAGGCCTGGCAGAGGGTGCGCCACAGCTGCCCCGAACGTACCTGTACTACGCACAAATCATTCTACGTGACCGAGTCACGTAGGCGAGGGGTGAGTCCGAAGTGCTCACCGGATAAAATCCATAAGTAAATATAAATATACAAGCAACCAATAATAATAAGGCCAAAAGAAAACATATATCCGGAATGTAAACATCAGAAAGAATCAAACATTGACTTGACAGTTCTTGGTTCATCCTAGACTCACTATTCCAATTTTTATGGTAGGGCCCCAATCACTTACTTAAATGTTGGCCATCGCCATGGTAGCCGATCTAGCTAGACCCAGGGTTCTTCCCCGTAAACAAAATCACAATCTGACATGAACAGGGAGCAAGACCAACCACTAACTCTCCCAGGGAGCAGGACCAACCACTAACTCTCCCTACTTAAGACTACCACCTCTGGGTTGTTCCAACATTTAACCGTGATACTAAACGTCTAAGAGATTCCATTTTATTATTAGTCTTTCTAGATATATAGCCTATCTTCATTTCCTCATAAGTCGCTCCGAGCAGGCTCTCGGCCTCTCCGCTCTTAACCACCATCAACATTTGTCATAGACCGGTACCTCCAGTACCCAACTCTCTCTCTTATCTCAACAACAACATTATTAATTTCAATAGCAGCAGTAATATTCAACTTAAACTATCACATATCAATCATTCACAACCACAAGTAATATCATACCAGCAATATCACACACAGCAACAAACAGCAACTTATTATTACGGGCAGTATATTAACATTTACTTATCCTCACCTTGGCCGATAAATTCCACAGGAAATTCGTCGATTGGTTCCGGTTCTACGTGCTCGTACTCGTTATCAGCTCCTATTCAGCAAATAACACATATTCACATAAAATGCACAAATAATGCTTATGATATGATGTACTGTAATACTAATTCTACTAAGTCATTCGTCCCGGTTCGTACCCTATTATCCTCATCATTCACTATTTAATATCATAGGCCGGTATCATTTCACCGTATTTACATCCGGTTATTAAATACTTAATAATCCTCCTTTCAAAAAAATGTTTCCTTGTATATAATATGTTCCTAAAAATTTAATTACTATAACTCCTAAAATAATATGTCAATTAATTATTTATTTAAAA
>JAKUCV010000619.1:11996-28480 GCA_028386065.3 Turnera subulata | reverse complement strand
GTATTGTAATACTAATTCTACTAAGTCATTCGTCCCGGTTCGTACCCTATTATCCTCATCATTCACTATTTAATATCATAGGCCGGTATCATTTCACCGTATTTACATCCGGTTATTAAATACTTAATAATCCTCCTTTCAAAAAAATGTTTCCTTGTATATAATATGTTCCTAAAAATTTAATTACTATAACTCCTAAAATAATATGTCAATTAATTATTTATTTAAAACATAATTTATTTTCTAATTCCATTTTTCCAGAATTTTGTTTTATTATTATTTATTTATTATTTTTTTCCCCTTTTTTTTGGGTTGGGTCGTGAACAGTACGACCCGTGAACAGTAACAGGCCAGGTGAACAGTGTTCAGCCCATGCATAGTACTGGGCCTGTGAACAGTCGGACCGTGAACAGTGATGGGCCTGTGCACAGTCCGGTCCGTCACTGTGCAGGCTCGTAACAGTGCCACGCTTGGGCCAGGCCGAGCACCCGTCGGGTCAACCCGACCCGTCCCGCGACCCGACCACTGAAACGGGTCGCGTCTTCAACCTCACGCTTACCTGCAGGTTGACGCGGGAGGTGCAGGCGACGACGACACGAGCTGGCGGCGGGCTGGCGAGCAGGTGACGAGTGCAACACGGGGACGGAGGCACGAGGGAAGGCCAACGTCGGGAGGTGGGTGGTTGTTGTCGGCGGCGGCGCCAACGCGACGAGACGAAGTATGGGAGGAGGCGGTGTGATGGTGGGCTGCAGTGTCGACATGCGAGCAAGGAGAAGAGCAGGGAGAAGAGGGTGGTGGTGACGAGCTGGCGTTGTGTTGGCTCGGGTTGCAGGTGATGATGGTGGTTCACGGGGAGGAGAAGAAGAAAAGAAGAAGAGGAAGAAGAGATGGGTGGCGGTGTTGTGGTGGTTGCTCGTGGAAGAGCAGAGGAGGAGCGGATGGTGGTGTTGGTGGCGGCTCGGTGAGAGGTGTAGGTGATGGGGTGGTGTTGGAGATGGTGCGGGGTCGTTCCTGCACGCAACAATTTATAGGCGGGAAGGTGCAGGTCACGACATGAGTGTTCCTCACGAGCTAACAGGAACGACTTCACAGGCGGCTTCACGAGATTACAGGGATAGCCTCACGGGCGAGCAGGAGTCTCACGGGCGAGCAGGGAAAACATTGGTGTGTGTCATACATGGCATGCATAGTATACATGTTATGCATGGCGTACGGTGTAGTTTGTGTAGTATACCGTCCGGTCCCGAGAAACCCCATACTGATCCGTAAAAACCGTAAGAAAATCTCGAGCGTAGAACAAAGCTCGGTTTCGGAATCCGATGCATAATTTATCTTAAAATATTTTCCCAAGATTATTTTTATTTGGTTAATTACTGTACAAAGCGTTTTTACAGTCCCGGTAAAATGTAAATTTTTACCCGGGCTGTTACAACGACGGCATAGAACGACAAAAATATTGGGTAGTAATCCAGCATTACGACAGCCTAGTATCGATGATTTGCTAACCCGGAAGTGAACATTAATCGGAGAGAGGGATAAGAGCTCTAACCTGCAAAAAGATGCTTAGGAAGACGGCTACTTCGCGACCAAATTCCGATCTTAGAGGGGGACAAGGGAGGTAGAAGAGGGCAAAAATTCAAACCCTTTATTATTCAACTTATTGGGGGACGGGGAGGGAGATAGAAAAGTACAAAAGCATGCACTAGAGAGAGCAACGGCTCTCGAGAGGTGAAAAAAAATGAAGGGAGGGGACCCCTATTTATAGTTTTTCTAGGGAGTGGTATAGTCATAAATACGAGCCTAGGGTTTTTCTCATGACTTCAGGCCAAGGTTTTAGTTCATGGCTTCAGTCTATGGCTTCAGTTATCGGTCATCATCTCATGCCTTCAGGCTATTTTTCGTGTGATTTCATGGCTTTAGGAAAATTTAGTGACCTGGCAGGTCACGATCGTGACCGCCATGACTTTAGTTTCAGAAACTTTGAGCACGCGAATGGGGCCTGATAGGGCCTCTAAAAATTCCTAACAAAAAGTGGGAGTTACTTCTTCATGTCTAGAACATGGCCCTAAAATTTAGTGAAATTCCGTCGAAAACTCATTTTTTTACGGTCGGTGCAAGATCAGACAATTGTGACCTCAGCGGGGGGAGTCGTTAGCCAAAGAAGGTCGGCCGACCTAGCTAGGCCGGGCAGGCATGTGGCCGGCCTTGCTAGGCCAGGGGCATGGGCCGGCAGCCATGCTTGGCCGGGGAGCATGGTTGACCGACCATGCCTGGCAATCCCATGGCTTTAGGCCTTTTTTCGCAACTGCGACCTGCACGGCCTGCCCGGCCTTGCTAGGCCAGGGGCATGGGCCGGCAGCCATGCTTGGCCGGGGAGCATGGCCGACCGACCATGCCTGGCAATCCCATGGCTTTAGGCCTTTTTTCGCAACTGCGACCTGCACGGCTTCCCCTATGACCTGGATGGCTTCTCCTGTGATGGGGATGGCTTTGTTCATGACCGGGATGGCTATCCCCATGACCTGGATGGCTTTGTTCATGACTGGGATGGCTTCAGGCCAAAATACGAAAATTTGACTACGTTCCCGAAAAATTCCAAGAAAATTCCAAGGAGTCCCATAATATTTTTGGCACGATAATATGACGATTAAATGGTCTCACAACTCTCAGAAAATATATTTTTGGATTTTTAGACTCTAAGATGTGACTGAATAAAGACGCGAAAATGGTCGGGCAAAATTTAGGTGCAAACACACACCTATTCAAAATATGCTACACTATATTATGAAGTCACAAAGAAGATGCTCAATCAAATTTACAAAGCACAACTTTCTTTTTTTTATCGAGTCCACAAATGCCAACAAATTGCTGCTAGTATGAGGGAAGTCCGGCCACAGAGCTTTCAGCCACCAGGCACCCCTCGCAATTGTAAGGTCGAAAAGTCGATCCCACATGATGGTTTCGTTAATCAAAACTTAACTTGTTCCTAGCTGTCCACAAGGGTACAGCCCCGTTAATCCGAAAATCATCCACGCAACCCTCCTATGCAAGGATTCTTGCATCTATGACCATTGTTGCAACCGGTCCAGCGTAGCTCATGGAGCTATCCATGGTACACCCCACCATCGATAAATAGACTGCTAAAATCTCCATGAGAAGGAACCATGTATGAAAAGATGTGCGCATGATTCCATCTCCAAAAGGAGACAAAGCTTGATCCTCAGGGAGTATCCCTCATTTCACAAGGTTCGCTCGAACAACAATGCCAACATTGGTTATCTGCCAAAGAAAGCATCAGTGGGGCAATATTAAGCCATATATTTGCGGTGTATTGCATGGCATGGTTGACTTTATTATGAATTGCTTGCCCTCTTTTACCGAAAAGATTGGACCTTTGCTACTGTTACAGACCCTCGAATCTGGACATCTCGCTTTTAGAGGTATTGCATCTAACATCTGGTTGATCCTCCGACAATCATCCTAAGGGAGATTCACTTGGGTGTTCTCCTGTATTCGGTGGATGCAAAGCAACACAAATTGTCTTGCTTTTCTGACACTACTTAAGTCTTAAGCTGATAATTGATAAATGACTGTGAGTTACTACATTTTTTTACTGATTCCATATCTGACTTGACACAATAGTTGTGTATCATCAAAATTATTCATATGGAACACTTAAAAGTACATAAACTACCATTTTAAGCAAAAGAGATTCACATAATTTCTCCCTTTCCAAATTATACAATAAAAGAAAATTGCTTAATACTATTGATATATTCGTATAGAGTATTGATAGATATTTTCGAGCCAATATTTTATATGTATAAATCTGTTAAGTCACTATAGTAATCTTGATTTGTTCTTGGGGCTAACATTTTATATTTGTAGATTGATAAAGTCCTTAAGTATTTTGGATTAGGACGTAGACTTGATTATGCTTTCCGAATTATCTTTACATAATCTGGTGAATTCTCTTCATGATCAAAAAATGGTTTGAATAACAAACAATTTATAATAGTCTATATAATATAAACGTTACAATAACCTGAACAACAAAGACCGCATAGCGCAGTGGATTAGCGCGTTTGACTTCGGATCAAAAGGTCGTGGGTTCGACTCCCACTGTGGTCGATTGATTGCGAATTTCGTTTTGGGTCTAGTGCCTCGATCATGCCACTCCATTCCATTACCCGTATTGCCTTCATGGGATTTTTCTACATTGCTCAACTGTGTAATACAGTCATGGGCTGAGCTGAAGACCTATCTGTTTATGGACCCTGTTACTCTATTAAACGACTGCAGCCAATAAGGCCCTCTAGAGCACACTATGGATTAAACCATTTTTTTTTTCTCTAATTGTAACACAAGGCGCATGCGCCCATCTAGTTCTGACGCACGTAGATGGTGATCTGCCATGGCTTTTGAGCTTTTCAACATCTGGGAAGGTGAGGGCAAATGTATTGTCAACAATTTATCGCAAAAAAAACGCGCATGTTTTTGTTGAGTTTTTATTTTTTTTAATAGAGAGAAACAGAATATACACGATTCATATAGAGGTTCAGCCACATTATATACTGCAAATTCATTTGATTTGCCATGGAATTTGGACTATTTTACTGGTGGGCCGGACCAACTACAGGCCGTCCTGTAAGGGATCAGTTGATCGAATTAAAATACTATCTTAACCACCGAATATCTATCTTCAATTTTACAGAATACCACCAACATTCCGCCCGCTAATGATTACTATTACTGTCACTTTCTGAGCCCTAATTTGAGCTGAACAAGTCCTCAGTTAAGAACTTGAGCTTGAACAACATAATTCATCACTTCAGGTTTAGAGTTCAACTTCTCAATGGACTCCTCCCCCCCGGTAATTGGTATAAAGTGAACACAGACGCATCGCACATTAATGCCTCTCATCCTACAGGTATTGGTGTAATTGTGCGTGATGACCGTGGTAACATTGTGTGCACTGAACAGTTGATATGCAGGAGCATCTCCCCTCTAGTCGGAGAAACTCAGGGTATAATCTATGGCATCCAAACAGCGCATAAGTTAGGCTGCAAATGTGTGGTCTTGGAAACAGACTCTGCTATCCTAGCAACTGCACTCTCGCAGCCGAAAGGGGAGTACCAGTGTGCCTGGGAAGTAAAAGCCCTTTTATTCAGAATTTTCCCTCTTGCGGTTTTTTGATAAAATAGATATTTCATATGTGTAGACAAGCTAATAGAGCAGCTGATTCTATTGTAAACTCTGAGCTTGTTTAATGAAACACATCTTCTGAGGTTCAAAAAAAAAAAAAACTTCTCCGTGGTAGTCCTCTAACAAATATCAAGCGCAGGAGTCGCATCCCTACAGTCATATTACAAAATCCTTACTGTCTCCACAAGAGTGTAGATTTACAAACTGCAGAGCAGCTCTACTGTAAATCAAATGGCAACTGGAAAACCAGCTAAGATTTTAAGAATGTAAACAACAGAATCGCCAACCATTTTGCTGATTTGAGCATTACCAAAAAGGAAAAGAATCAAACAAAATGCAGAAATTCTGAAAACATATATGCTACCTTAACCAAATATGCAACCATATCGAATATATCTAAAACGAATAAAACAAAACCAGAAATTCCAAAAGAACAGAACAATTCATACTCGAGAATCGTCTAAACATAAAATAGGAAATAGAAAAGGTTGCTAGATAGCTGCGTCTTCAAAAACCAAAATCTGAAACAGCAATGCAGCAGCTACACTATACTTTCACAGCATACTTCCTCATTGGGAAGTACATCTCCCTCTTTTTCTCTCGTTCTGTCTTCAAAGATGCCTGCACCAAATATAAAGAACCAAAACATGCTTATGAGAACTTGCATTGCTGAAAATGGCCAATGTGGAAGTGCATCATATTAACGACAGAACATGAGGGGCACAAGGATAACTATAGAAATTTTCAGTGTTTAAAAAAGACACATAGAAATTCAAGTGTTTCCGATGATATCCAGGTCATGTCCTCACATTATAATCGATCAAATAAACTGAAATCAAAGTTTTCTAAAAGGCAACATAAAGTTATCAACAAAAGTAGTTGGAAAGGGGTTACCAGACTTAGTTTCAGAAAATGAAGAAAAACAATAACAGCGGTAAGAACCTTGCACAGCTATAAAACAGCAAGGACATGACTAGCTTCAAAACTCTCACTCTTCAGAGTACAATTTGACAATGTCCTACTGTTAAAACATATAAGCTTCTGGCTTCACTATTGATTAGTGATTGATTTAACATTGATCAATCCCACTCAAGTGCCATTTATCTGTTTCTTACAAAAAGTTTTTGTCTATGAAGTTTCCTTTATCGCATGGTTAGAAGCCATGTTAGACCTCTAATGCCAAACCATAAATGCCCAGATTTATATAACAATAACAACGCAGAGAAATGTTTACTTCACCCAAAAGAGGATAATACCTAGCTCATTTTCCTTCATCGGGTATAAACTACACATAAACAATATGTAAAGACATCCACAGAGGTACACAAACAAACTATAATAATCAATCCAAATGGATGAATAACAGAAAACATCTCACATTAGGGAGGCAAAAGCAGTAGAGAACAAGAAAAAAAAATGCGAAAAAAGTAACCTGGTGTTTAGTTAGGCGTCTGCGGATAGCACGGGTCTTCTTGGGACGGAGATCCAGAGGCAAGAACTTCTTGTTCTTGTAGGCTTCCCTGAGCTTAGCCTTCTGCGTCTGCGATATCACAGTCAATACCTGCGCTATCGACGTCCTCACCACCTTACTGCAAACACATTCGTTAATCACAATCAATTAATTAATCATAACCATATATAACTATGAACCCAACAAAACAAAAAACGGAAAAAGAAGCAGAGGGGAGTGGCTCACATCTTGGAGAGCTTGTTTGGGGCTCCTCCGGTGACCTTGGCGACACGGAGAAGGGCGAGCTCTGCCTTGAGCTCCTTGAGCTGGTTCTGCAGCTCTGGCTTCGTCTTGTTCCTCAGCTCGTGAACCTTAATCCTTGCTGTTCACACACAAAATAGCAGCATCACAAAACAAAACCAAACCCAATATGCTGGCAAATTCATAGAACAAGCATCCCTGAAAAAGTAATCGAGAGAGAGAAAGTAACAGAACGCCTCATACCCATTTCGAGATTTCTACTGTGCGGCTCCTCTTCTCCGCTGTTTCTCTCTAACAAACCCTAGCAAGCCAAATAACCAACCAAATGGAAGGACCCGCACCCTCGTCCCCTCACTAACCCTAATAAAGTAACTTCACCCAAGCGCGCGCACATACACACAAAACGGGCCTAATAAATTATTTTGGGCTAAGATATTTACGATCGAGAAAGAAGTTCCTTGGGCTGGTCCAATCTCCTGGGATTGGGCTTTTTAAGCGGGCTGTTATCGTGAGGCCCTCATCTGACATGTCATTCATACATTCCGGAACGACAAGACGTTCCGTGTGTGTGGATTCCATTTACATTTTCAACTTGAGTAAGACTCGGTTGTTCCCGTTTGTTATATTTTTGATTTCTTTCTATAATACTCTCCAAGCCCAAAAGCCCCGGTAAGAAGCTTTAACAACCAAACCATACCAAACCAAACCCGCCACCACACCACACACACAGAAGAAATTTTCCCCAGGAAGCAGCGGCAGAAAAAGAAAAAAGAATAAAAGAATATCACGCACTTGCGGTGCAGCCTCTCTCATTTTGTTCTCTCTCCTTTCATTTCAACAACCAAAAGACTGGAAAGAAAAAAAATAAAAATTCTCCCTCCCTTTCGGATTCCCTTTTTCCGCGAATTTTGATCGTTTAGTGATCCTAGCAAGAGTAAGAGAGAAAGAACACCAAACCAAACAAAAAACAAAAGCAAAAGCAAAAGCAAACCGATGCAGATGAAACAGCTACACAAGCAAGCGAGCCAAAATTACAGGCGGGACGAGGAGATCCCGACCACCCAAACACCGCCGTACTCGCCGAAAGCCCTAAAGCACCCCCGATCTCTCTCCAGATCCATCCACTACCTCCTCAAAGAGCAGCGCCTCCTCTTCATCCTCGTCGGCGTCCTCATCGCCACCACCTTCTTCATCCTCCAGCCTTCCCTCTCCCGCCTCTCCTCTTCCCCCGACTCCTCAAACCTCCTCTCCACCTCCCTCCACCGCTCCGACAGCAACCCCCACCACCGCTTTCACTCCTCCTCGCTCCTCCCCAAGCACTCCGGTTCGTTCGCCGGCCGCGTCCCCGCCGGGCTCGGGCGGAAGCGGCTGCGGATTGTGGTCACCGGCGGGGCCGGCTTCGTCGGGAGCCATCTCGTCGATAAGCTGATCGCCCGCGGGGATGAGGTCATCGTCATCGATAATTTCTTCACCGGGAGGAAAGAGAATTTGGTGCATTTGTTTGGGAACCCGAGGTTCGAGCTGATCCGCCACGACGTCGTCGAGCCCATCCTGTTGGAGGTGGATCAGATCTATCATTTGGCTTGCCCTGCTTCTCCTGTCCACTACAAGTACAATCCAGTCAAGACTATCATATCCTCTCTGTTTTTTTTTTTTTCTTGATCGTTCGTTGGTGCTTAATAAGTTTGTGATAGTGACATTGACATTTTTATGATGTTTCGTTTTTTCTTCTGAAAATGATAATTATTATTGGACTGGAAATTCCTTGACCGTGAGTGTCTCCGTTGATTAACAAGACAAATGTGATGGGCACGCTTAATTTGTTGGGTTTGGCCAAGAGGGTTGGGGCTAGGTTTTTGCTCACCAGTACCAGTGAGGTTTACGGAGACCCGCTGGAGCATCCCCAGAAGGAGACTTACTGGGGGAATGTGAACCCTATAGGTTAGTTTGCTAACTAAATAAAAGGTACCTACCGTTTGTTCTTGGGTTAATGGGCCTAGTTATTAATTATGGTGCTCCTTTTGTGCTTCGAATTGGTGAAGGTGAAAGGAGTTGCTATGATGAAGGAAAGCGAACTGCAGAAACTTTGACTATGGATTATCACCGAGGTGCTGATGTTGAGGTAAATTGTTCTATTACTTGACCTTGACTGATTGCACATTGTTAAACGTAGTGAAATGGATGTAATACTTGGCACCACTCAAGATTCGGTTTTGTTTTTCCTGTCACTTTTATGTATTTATTGTTGGCCGTTCCTTTGAGCATACACTTGCACTTTGAAGATGTTTTGCAGCCTGGCATTAATGAAGAAGTGTTTTTTTCCTAAACTTAAATAAGCGGCAGTGGTTGAATCCAAGTAAAAACACAAATTGTTCTCCTGCGTATACTGACTTGGTATATACATTGTATGTTTCAGATATTCCAACTCTGTAACCAGTTAAAGTGATATAGTCAATTTCTGGCCACGATGTCTTGAGTTATTCCCCTCTCTGAGAAATTATGTGCCACCAAATAGTTTTCCCAGACTCCTATAAATGTTCCTGCTATCCTTAATTTCTTGAATTATTGGCTTTGTGTTTTCTTTCCAAGCAAAGTATGTCTCGTTTTTCTTTGTTATACTTAATATATATTTTATATACCCAGTTCTCCTAAAATGTTCTTTCTTTCAATAAGGAAAAATCAATAACATCCATATGTTCTTTTATAAAATGTTCTTTCTCAATTTTCGTAAGTTCTTGGACCGAAAAATCAAAATGACATCCACAATTTTGTGTTTTGTTTGTGACCATCTGGAATATTTAGAGGTGCTTGCTTATGCTTTCTTGGGCCCAACACAACAGGGACGGTACCCGTGGCCGTTATCGTTGCATGGATACAATGTTGCACCTCGCATATTTCCAGCTTTATTTAGTCTTATGCCAAATTGATAAAAAAAAAAAAAGCAGTAGCAAGGATGTGGTTTTGACAAATTTATATACTGTTCTGTTTTGTATTATGCTTTGTTGACCTTGGGGCTAATGATGGCTCTTGCTGCACAGGTGCGTATTGCTCGCATTTTTAATACATATGGGCCCCGCATGTGTTTGGATGATGGACGTGTTGTTAGCAATTTTGTTGCTCAGGTATACTTTTGTACAGGACAATTATTTGGCTACATAATAACTTGTATAGAATTCCCATCATTAAGTTTTGTATTTATCAGAAATTTATACTCACTCTAATAATATCTTTCAGGCCATCCGGAAACAACCGATGACTGTTTATGGTAATGGGAAACAAACTAGGAGCTTCCAATATGTTTCTGACTTGGTATGTCGGATACTTTCATCTGTTTTCATAGTGCTACTTTCTATAAACATCTCTTTTGCTAGTTGTTTGTTTTTGCCAATTGTTTCAATTGAACTTTTGTGGTGATGGCTTGAAATGTACGAGGAACCTTTGTAATTTCCTCGAAGCTTTGCTGTATTGTTGTACATTATTTCTATGTTTTATATAAGCTAAAGATATAGGTGGAAAATTTTGTGAAATACTACCTGCTTTGTACTTAACATGCAATACAAATCTGTTTTGTCATCATTATTGCTAACTGCTGTTTAAAAATAAGTGCTAAGACATAGCAAAAAAGTTTGCTTAAGAGATAAAAGTTATGACATCCTGAAAACCAAGTTGAAAGGCATATTTAATCTTCCCATCCGACAGAACTTTCACTGTAAGTTTCAAATAGACTGGGTGAGTCTTGACAATATTTTCAAATGGCAGGTTGAAGGATTGGTGGCACTAATGGAAAGTGAGCACGTGGGCCCTTTCAATCTTGGCAACCCTGGGGAGTTCACAATGCTCGAACTTGCTGAGGTTTGTTGTCCTTTGCATTTATACATGTTTTCTTTAGATTGCTGGGTTCCTACTGTTTGCTCTTTTCTTTTCCATGATTAAGCCAAGCCGGTAGAACCAATCTTTTGCCATTAGTTTGTCTATCTGCATGCGAAAAGAGTGAGGGAAGCTTTAAACTAACATGAATGTTCTATGGTTAATATGAAGGTTGTCAAAGAGACAATTGATCCAAGTGCAACTATAGAGTTTAGACCAAACACTGCTGATGATCCACATAAGAGGAAACCTGATATCAGCAAAGCGAAAGAACTCCTGAACTGGGAGCCCAAGATTCCTTTGAGGGAAGGATTGCCATTGATGGTGAGTGACTTCCGGAATCGCATATTAAATGGTGATGAAGGGAAAGGACTTTGAATAAAATTACAGTGAAACTGGTATGTATAGTCTGAAGAGGAAAATATGTATCTTGATTCAATTTGTTGTCGATTCCGTTAACATATCTTGCCGGAAATTTTTAGCAGTATGCCACTTCAAAACGAAGATCATCTGTAATCCACTGCCTTTGTAGGTTCTGTGCTTGTCAGCACAAACCTTATATTCTTTTTGGTTCTCTTACAGCAATTTATTCATTTCCCTCTGCAATAATGTATTCTTAGTGGTGGAAGGTTGTATTAAGTTGTTAGTTTTGGTATGTTGTGGAATTGGGTAGTTTAGTGTAAAAAGGTACCTTGTCATAAGTGACTTCTATGTGCCACACCTTTACGCAGCAAGCTGTTGAAGTTTCTGGTAATTCAGGTCAAAATAGCAGCATTTACCGTGAAGGGGGCGATATTCGCACTCCAACAGCATTCCACTTTTTGTTTTTGATGTGCAAATGACTAACTTATTCTGATCTGTTTTTTTATTTACTTGTATGGTAATTATACCTCTTAAGCATGTAAGGCATAGTAGCAAAATGTTTATTGGATAGGATGAAATTTTCTTTTTGGATTAGGTAAAATTCAAGACCTTAATAAATCGAAAAATAATTTTACTTTATAAAACACAATATATGGGAATGAAGAGTTTTGTGTTTCTTTCCAAAAGACTGAGCAGTTTATTATTTGTTGCGTACTTTTTTTAATTAATATTTATTACGAGAGAAGTCTAGTAGGATTATGATTGTTCTAGAATTATTTGAAATTTTATTAAGAGTTAGATATAATTTTATACTAAGCTAGAGTTTCAAATTTTAGACTTTTAATGAAGTTGACATTTTTTCTGTACAGTAATTTTTTTGAAACATTTTTTATTTGTTAGAGTGTGGTTAAATAATAAAAGGCATAATACCCAATTTTATATATCAATTTGTATATTTTAGTCAATTTCATACATGAATTTGTAATTGGGTCAATTTAATATATGAGTTTTCATAATTGAGTCACTTTAATGCATCAGTTTATAAAATTGGGTCAATTTAGTTTCAGCGGTCAAAATTGAAGGGGATAACTATTTTTTAAGCCTAATTTTTTTTTTTTTGCAACTAAGTCGTATACCTTTAAAAACCTGCATTTGAGTCCTATTCCTTTATTAATTATAGCAAACAAGTCGTAAACCTAATTTCTGTCTTTTGTTAAATCTAACTTTTTTAATGGAAAAAGTTACGTGTTAGTCCCTCAAACATTAAATTTAAAGAAAAAAACTTCCTAAACAAAAAATAAAAATAAAAATACGTTATTTTTTATTTTTAAGAAAGAAACCTAAATATTTTAAGGGAATTAGTTATATTTTAGCCCCTCAAACTTTAAATTCAAAGCAAAAAATCTCTTTAAATAAAAAATAGAAATATAAATACCGTAAACTTTTATTTTTATAAAAGAAATACTAAACCCAAAAACATAAAAAATCATAAATCTAAAATCAGAAAAATCTCTAAACCATAAATCATAAAATCTTAAACTCCTAAACACTAAAACACTAAATTTTAAATCTTAAAAATTTAAATCATAAATCCTAATACCCTAAAATCTTTAATCCTAAATTCCTAAATTCTAAACTCCAAAACTTGTAAACTGTAAACCTTAAACCCTAAAAACTTTAAACCTTAAACCCTAAATTCTTAAATCTAAAAACTTAAACCCTAAAATATCAAACCTTAAATCAAAAAATTTAAAACACAAAGCTTAAGTCTCTAAATCCTAAAATCCTAAAACTAAATCTTAAAATTTAAAAATTTAAGGTTATAGTATTTAAGTTTTTATGGTTTAGATTTTTAAGTTTTTAGGATTTAAGGTTTAGGGTTTTTAGACTTTAGGGTTTAGGATATTAGATTTTAGGGTTAGGGTTTAGAGTTTTAAGGTTTAAAATTTAGCATTTCAAGGTTTAGGATTTTAAAATTTTAGGATTTTTATTTTTAAAAAATTTAAAATTTTTCTGATTTATGATTTAGGATGTCTTATGTTTTTAGATTTATTATTTCTTTCTTAAAAATAAAAATTAATGTATTTTTATTTTTAATTTTTTGCTTAGGAAGTTTTTTTTGCTTTATATTCATTGTTTGAGGGATTAACATGTAACCTTTTCCCTTAAAAAAGTTAGATTTAATAGAAAGACTTGACGAAAATTATGTTTTGGACTTTTTTACTGTAACTAATAAAGTAATAGGTCTTTTTAAAAGTACAGGACTTAGTTGCACAAAAATAAAAAAATTTTGGACTTAGAAAATAATTATTTCCTTCAATTTTGACCCTTGCGACTAAATTGACCCAATTTTTAGAAACTGATGTATTAAATTGACCCAATCGTAAAAACTCATACATTAAATTGGCTCAATTACAAATTCATGTATGAAATTGACCAAAATATACAAATTGGTGTATAAAATTGGGTATTATGCCAATAATAAAACTACTATATTATATAATTTTATAGAATGCAATAAAGAATTAATCTAGTAAAATTAAATAAATTATTATTTCAGCAAAATTTTGACTAATTTTTTCTTTTAATGATTGGCTATGTTTCTACAAGATCTTTAAAATAAAAGAGACATAAAAAATAAATATAGAGAGATAATTTATTAATAGGAATCTTTGATATGTATTTTTGAAGATTATAATTTTAAAAATTCATATGGGCTAATTCTCGAAGAAATAATTAATTTAAATAAGCAGATGAGTTATAAAAATAATATGTGATAATTATTAATCTATGCTTATCTATATCTATATCTATACTATCTATAAAAGCACGAATGACATGTAGTTTATTGAGACAACATGTCATATAATAACGAATGACATGTAGTTTATTTATATCAATATACTATACATAAGAGCATTGAAATTGAAAGACTGAAATACCCTTCTTTATTTTATTATTATATTTTAATTAATATCTTAATAGTCAATACAAAAATATCAACCTTAGAAATAATTAACGAGCTACAGTATTTATTAGCAGCATTAGTTTTCGAATTTAAAGATTTCACAATCCAACTGTTATTAAAATTTATTTAGTTCAAAACCCAATCGTCCTCTTCTCTTTTTGTTTTGATTCAAATCAATCTCCATCATTATAACAATGTTGCTTTGCAATTCCTCCTTGTTAATATTTTTTCCTCTAGGCAAATTCTCCTCACTAGCAACACATTAGCAATAACGAATGAACCATCTGACACCAATTTTATTTTTGTTTTTCGCAACTTCATGTATTTGTTTTTGTCAACTCAATATAATTTTGTTGGCACCTGTGTTTTTTTTCATGTTTTTTTTTTGAACATAGGATAGATTATATGCCAAGTAACAAGCGATCCATATTGAATATAATGCTTTGCTAATATCTCTTTATCTTATTCAGGTTTTGATAATGACAAATTAACCTTGTCTTTGATCATAGTTATGAAGCAAAAAGAAATTAATCAAGGGAAAAGATTTCATGTGATCAAGAATACAAGAATTTAAGTAACAAGGTCAAGCAAGAAGAGCAAGAAAAGTTAGGAACACAATTTTGTACAAGGTTAAACTTTCAATTTCTCTAAATTATTGGCTCAAACAAAATCATTTTTACTCATACATCATATTGCCTTGTTTTCAATCCTAAAGATGTTTTCTAAGCTCTGAACATCGATGTTCAAGATTTGAACATCGATGTTCCTACTTTGAAACTAATGTTTCAAAGTAGCGGTAGTTTATAACATCGATGTTCAAAACCATAACATCGATGTCCATTTGAATCCGGTTTCAAGATTGTCTTGGGAGTGTCCAAAACATCGATGTCCAACTATTAACATCGATGTTATTTTGTCTCGGGTCATGGGCATTGAAATAACAACATCGATGTTCACTTTGGCAACATCGATGTTCTGGTGACCGTTAGTGACCGTTAGCCTAATAATTGGCCAGGACATCGATGTTCACTTTCTCAACATCGATGTCCTTGTGACCGTTGGAACAACAATGCATATTCAAAGGCCAGAACATTGATGTTCATGTTTCCAACATCGATGTTCAGCCGTCATGAGCAGACATACTTTTCACCTTTCCATGTTACTTTGTTTAAAGATGTTTTGAATTGATTTCCCAACGGTAATACATGTTTTTAACCTTATAAATAGAGCATATAGGTCTCTGTTTTAGATACATCAACTCTCCAGATTTTTGAGCATCTATTGTGAAACATACAATTCAATTTTTATGAGCCAATATTATTGAAAATTGAGAGTTGCCTTAGAGAGTGTATTTTGTATATTCATACCTACTCTTGAAGAGAGCTTTTGTTTTGAGTGACTCAATTGTAATCATACACCTTGAGGGAGGATTGTTCCCTTGTAGAAGATTTATAGGAAGAGGTTTTTCTTTCTGTGGGAAAAAACTTGAAGTGAGGTATCTTCAAGCAGTAAATTAGAGGTTCGTGTGATTCGAAGTCTAGGTTTGTAAACGGTTTGTTAAGCACCCGGAAGCTTAACGCGGATAGTGAAATCTTCAAGAGAGTCTCTTGAAGGACTGGATTAGCCACACAGGTTGTGTGTGTGTGAACCAGTATAAAATCGGTTTGTCTCTCTCTCTTTTAATTCCGCAATTATTATTTCTTTAATCATTTGATTTGTTCTTAATCGCTAATTCACACCCCCCCCCCCCCCCCCCCCCCCCCCCCCCCCCCCCTCTTAGCTTGTTTGGGCTTACAATTGGTTGCGGAGCAAGGTCTGTTTGTTTAGGATTAATCTCCTTGAGTAAAGATCATGGCTTTTGAGGGTACAATATCCACAAAGCTCCTTTCTTTGATGGTATGAACTTTGACTATTGGAAAGTTAGAATGCAAATATTCCTAGAAGGTCAAGGTTTTGAAATTTGGGAGATAGTTGAAAGTGGTTGGAATAGGCCACCTAAGCCTTTGTGTGATTGGAGTGATAATGAGAAGAAAAAAGGTACTCTAGATGCCACAACTAGAAATTCTCTATTATGTGCCTTAAGTAAAGAAGAGTTTAAAAGAATTAGGATTTGCAAGAGTGCTCATGAAATTTGGACACTCTTGTGTACTACTCATGAGGGAACTAACCAAGTAAAGGAATCCAAGACCAATAGGCTTATGAGAGATTATGAGCTTTTTACAATGAAGCCTAATGAGTCCATTTATGACATGAGTACTAGATTTTCAACTCTATGTAATAACCTTGTAAGCCTTGGTAAGGTTATTAGTGATAAAGAGAAGGTCACCAAAGTGTTGAGATCCTTGAGTAGGGAGTGGGAATCTAAAGTCA
>JAKUCV010000618.1:18143-45983 GCA_028386065.3 Turnera subulata | reverse complement strand
GGGTCTAATATCTCTCCCTTCTAGTAGCCTTTTCCAGCTCTTGCACACCAATCTTAATCGAATTAGTTCTGTAGAAGTACAACACATTTTTGAAAATATCAATCTTAGTGCATCATCAGGCAGCTCATACCCATAGCTGGTGGCACTTGTGCCCATGCCCATGCTCCTCTTCTTCTTCCCACTCATCCCCTTCTAGGTTAGGTGTTATTGGTGAAAAAGTAAGGTTCAAATTAAACCGTCTCTTGAGCGATTCCTATATGTATGTATATATAGATCGAGGTAGCGGTTGCTTGTAGGACAAGGATGCATCTCCTCTGGCTATGATTGGAAGACGTGATTGTTTCGGAATATATAGAGCCGAACATATAATTAGAGGTAATGAGACACAAAGTATCTTTGCATCATCTTATTCCTTTCACCGACCCATTTAGGAATTACAAAATTATGCGCCATGTACTCACTTCTTAGAAGTTAGTGTAGTGAACAAACTATTTAACTTTGAGAGCGAGGAAGAACTAAAAAAAATCTATTCAAGTTTTTAAACAACTTGTTTCAATTATTTCATCTTCAATTCTCCCATTAGTTATTAATGGTATTTACTGACTATTTAAAGTCAAATGGTAAGTATATAAGAAGGAAAAAATCGTGCAAAGCATAATCACTTTTATAAACATTCTACGCAGACAACAGATCATTGGCCAATGAGGTTGGTCCAAGTGGTCTAACTAATAAGACATTTGATTCCGTTTAAGTAATGTCTCATGTCTGTGTCTTGGTGTAAGCTGAAAATCTCTATTCAAGTCGAATTCGGGTTAGTGGGACAAAACTCTATGGGAAACCAAGAAGGAGAACAGATTTTTGCAATATGATTGACAAGTGGATAGTGGTCAAGCAAATCTCTCCAATAATTATGATACAACATGATAGCCAAAGTATCATTAACAAACTTCTATATATATGAGTAGAATATTTTTTTTTATCAGAAGCAGAATAAATATCTAAAACACAAAAACAAGGGTGCTCTATAATTAATTAATGGCATCTGGCTCACACTAACTAGGCTTTGCAACAGTAAATCGTAATAGACAGCAAAGCTCTTGGAGTTTTTTTGAATGCTAAAGTGAAGATAACCTTATCAACATCTATATTAACGGTTGGCCTGAGTGATAAAGTTTCCTGATTGATCAAGTCTTGTCTTATATATGTATAGAGCATGGGTTCGACAGTAAGCCGGAAGAAAGAAAACCTCGTCAAAGGGAAAAAGGCCAGCACCCCTCCTGGCCATACAATAGCAGTTATGTTCGCGTATCTGCAGAGACTATTAGGCAGTGGAAGGGAGTCAACAGAAAATTTAGTTAGACTTTTGTATTGATCCTGATTTGTATTACTAGATGTAATGAGTACTAGAAAAAAAAAAAAAAAAATCTCGGCAATTCTAAAATTGTATCACAAAAAACAGCATTGCAACTTTGAAGAAGCAAATGCATTGAAACCTTACAAGTCATGTTAAATATGTAGAACGTGAGTGACTGATGAACCGCTGGAAATCAGAGACAGAAATCAGTAAGGTTTGGGGTAGATGCTAGCTAGCTAGCTACAGATTAGGAGGTTGGATCCAAACTGAACCCAGGTCTCGATGCGTTGGAATAAGCTTCAACCATCCACCGAGAGCTTTTAGTATTGGTGGAATCAAGCACATTACATAGTCTAATGAATGCACCTGCAAGTCCATTGGCTTCTCCCTCCGCTGGAACTAACAATGGGTTTATGCGGCCCCAGAGGAAAACAGTTCTTTTATCCCCAATGCCTAGTTCTTCTACCCAGATTCTTCGACTGAAATCAAAGCTAAAAGCTGTAGGTGGAGGAGTGAGATCACTTACCATAAACAGCTGACCATCAGATTCCGTAGCGAAATAATGACTGCAGAGCAAAAAAATCTTGGGAGCCAGGGAAAAGCAGAACCCACTCCTGGGTAGCCACTGTGATAGCCCCTACACCTCCTTTGCCAAAAAGGCAGTAGAACGTTCCATTTGTATAGACAACATTACGCTTGCAAGAACAAGGAATAGGGTCCACTACTTGAATTGTTTTCCAATCCTGATCCCCTCGACGACAAATACTTAGGTTGAGTAATCTAATTTTTTATGCTGAGTGGAATGCAAAGAACGCACGGTCTTCAGATGTTGGATTACAGCAGGAGAAAGTACCTAGGCGGCTGCGCCGAGTTATCATTAATCAAAACATAAGATTTAACTAAAAAAATTTAAAACTAACAAAAAAGGAAAAAAAAATGATATTGAAGCCTTATCAGTTATCTCCACAAACTTCAAAATCATCGTCTATCCCTACGGTTACCCATCCCTGCTAGAATTCCACCACCACAGTCTCCCATTACCACCAAACTAGACTTAGCCTCATCCCGTATATCACAACCACTTATAATTTCCACTACCACTACCACTAAAACCTCCCTTTTTCTTGTAGTAAATTTGAGCAAAAAAGACTTTAAGATTTTTTTTAAAAAAATACGGGTCTTGAGGAAAAGTTGGGAGAGATAAGCTGCTCCAGCGAAACTAAAAAAAAAAAAACAAAAGTAATTTGGAGGATTGTTAACCATACGTTTTGAGTTCTAATGAACTTTGGCAAATGGGTGTGCTGTAGATTGGCTGCGGAAAATGGAGGAGTGGGTGTGTGGTGTGCTTGAGGGCTGCGATGGGAAGATCGTGGTGTTGTTTGATTTTTTAGGGTGTGTTTTAGGTGGGTTTAACTTGACGGATGAGATCATAAATACGCCTCATGCATCTATGTTTATCCGGGGTTATTAGGATGCATCTATATATCAACGTCAGGATGGCCACTGGGTTCATCATCCTTGACACTTCTTGCAGTGGATACTCTGGCAAATTATAAGCAAATCTCTCCAATAATTAATGATACACATGAGAGCCTCGAATGCTAAAGTGAAGATAACCTTACCATCAACAATTAATGGTTGGCCTGAGGGCTAAATGTTCCAGAATCGATTCTTGTCATCAGCAGAGACTATTAGGCAGTGGAAGAGAGTCAACCGAATTAGTTAGTTAGACTTTTGTATTGATCCTGATTTTGTATTACTAAATGTAAACTCTGTATTTTTCAAGGTCTTGATGAGTGCTAGTAAAAAAAAAAAATCTCGGAAATTCCAAAATTATATCACCAAAAACTGCGTTACAACTTTGAGGGTTAATTACATGATGACCCCCTGAATTCCGATTTATTTTTGACTCACCCCCTAATTGTTTTTTTCATCAAATGACCACCTGAACTTCCAATTTGATGCAATTAACCACTTCCGTCTATGAGCAGAAGGATTCCGTCAATTTGACAAACGGAAGCCACATATTGATGACACGTATTTTAATCCTGTCCGCCCATTTTTTCCATTGAATTTATTTTTTACATAAAATTTAAAAAAATTCAAAAAAAATTTAAAAAAAAAAAGAAGAAATAAAAAAGATATCGATATCTGACAAAAAAATATGAAAATTAATACTATTATTTCCTAAAAATATGAAAAGCTCCCATTAATTGGTAATTATTATTCCCTAAAAATATAGAAAGTTCCCATTAATTGGTATAAAAAATATAAATTTTAGGAAATTAATAATTATTATTCCCTAAAAATGTCAAAAACTTCCTTTAATTGGTAATTATTATTTCCTAAAAATATGGAAAGCTCCCATTAATTGGTATAAAAACAAAAAAATACCTAAATTTTAGGAAATTAATAATTGTTATTTTCTAAAAATTTGGAAAGCTCCCATTGATTGGTATAAAAATAAAAAAACACCTAAATCTTAGGAAATTAATAATTATTATTCCCTAAAAATATGGAAAGCTCCCATTAATGGGTACAAAAATAAAAGTACCTAAATTTAAGAACATTAAAAATTATTATCTCCTAAAAATATAGAAAACTCCCATTGATTGGTATAAAAATAAAAAATAGCTAAATTTTAGGAAATTAATAATTATTATTCCCTAAAATATAAAAAGCTACTATTAATTTGTATAAAAATAGAAAAATGCCTACATTTTTGGAAATTAATAATTATTATTCCCTAAAAATATGGAAAGATCCGATTAATTGGTATAAAAATAAAAAAAAAATCTAAATTTTAGGAAATTAATAATTATTATTCCTAAAAATATGAAAAAATCCCATTAATTAGTATAAAAATAGTAAAAATACATAATTTTTTAGAAATTAATAATTATTATTCCCTAAAAATATGAAAAGCTCTCATTAATTGGTATAAAAATAGAAAAATATCTGAATTTTAAAAAATTAATAATTATGATTCTCTAAAAATATGAAAAACTCTCATTAATTGGTACAAAAATAAAAAAATACCTAAATTATAGGAAATTAATAATTATTATTCCCTAACAATATGGGAAGCTCTCATATGTAAAAATAGGAAAAAAATAAACGTTACAAGATTGCATATGTAACATCTGGTAATTTTTCTTTTCCAAAAAAAAATACACATATAGAAAAAAATAAAACATTTTCTTGCCAAATTTCCAACCCCACCACCACACACTTACCTTCCCTCCACCCACCTCATCGACCACCGCCCCCCACCCCACCCACGGCAGAGCTCATCGCCACCATCCACCACATCCGCCTCCCAAACCCCACCCTGGCCTCCATCCCCAACGGCTTCCTCCCTCCTCCTCTCCATCCCCACCAACTTCCGCTCCTTCCTCCTCCCGGCCATCCGTAACCCCACCTCTCCCTCCTCGACCTCGGCATCAAGAAGATCGTCGTCTCCACCACCTTCTCCTCCATCAACGCCGACACCACTCCCTTCCCTCTTTCTTTTCCCTATCTTTTCTTGTCAAGTAAAACCCCCCCTTAAATCCAAAAAAGAATACTCATTTTCATTTACTCCATTCGCAAGAATCGCATAAAGACCCAATTTCAATTGAATTAGGGTTTTATACAACTGAAGAAAGATGCAGAACAGTCAAATTAAACGGGGAGATGGAGAAGAACGAATGGGAGGCATCTGATTGGGCCAATTACGCCGACGACGATATCATGCAATAGCAATCGGCTATTCGCGCCGTCGGAGCCGACAAAATCCCCTCTCTCGGTGACAAGGTAACCAACTATCCTCCTTCTCTCTCTCTTTTGCTTCTTTGTGATTTCGTTGCTGCTGTTCGGGCAGGGGGCTCGGGTTGCTGCTATTCAACGGAGGCAGATTTGAGTTTGAGCTATAATTATTCGTGGTGTTTTTATGAAGGATCCATATTCGGATTGTGGGTTGTGGGCAAGAAGCTTAGGCTTGGATTTGATGTGTTGTTGTGGGAGAGGAAGAAAATTTTCTGTTTTGATAATTTTTTTATTTTGTATTTTTTTTGGAAAATGGAAAATAAACAAAATTATTAAACAATTTTTTTTCTTTGATATAAATATTTTTATTTCGTATTTTTTTGTTTTAAAAAAATAAAAAAGTATTGAACCGTTACGATGCCGCCACGTGTCATTCATCTCAATATTCCGTTAGTGCAATTGATGGAATCCTTGTGCCCATGGACGGAAGTGGTTAATTGCATCAAATTGGATGTTCAGGTGGTCATTTGATGAAAAAAAAAGTTCAAGGGGTGAGTCAAAAATAAACCGGAATTTAGGGGGTCAAAATGTAATTAACCCCAACTTTGAAGAAGCAAATGCATTGAAACCTTACAGGTCATGTTAAATATGTTGAACGTGAATGAGTGACGAACCTCTTGAAATCAGAAACAAAAATCAGTAAGGCCTGACTTGGGGTAGATGCTTGCTAGCTAGCTACAGATTAGAAGGTTGGATCCAAACTGAACCCAGGTCTCGATTTTGGGTATTCGGGTTCGAATAAGCTTCCACCATCCGCGGAGAGCTTTTAGTATTGGTGGAATCAAGCACTTGAAATAGACTAATCAATGCGCCTGCAAGACCATTGGCTTCTCCCTCCGCTACAACTAACAATGGGTTTATGGGGCCCTAGAGGAAAGCAGCTTTTTTATCCCAAAGCCTGGTTCTTCTACCCAGATTCTTCGATTGAAATCAAAGAGAAAAGTTGTGGGTGGAGTAGTGAGAATTACCATAAACACCTGGCCATCAGATTCCGCAGCGAAATAATAGTTGTCGAGCAAGAAATTTTTGAAACCAGGGAAAAGTAGATCCCACTCCTGCGTAGCAACCGTGAAAGCACCTAGACTGTTATGACTTAAGCGTATTGTACCTCTTGTCATTCATAAAATCAGTAGTTGTTATCAGGCCGTTAGAGAAGAGAAATGCTGATACACGTGTTAACACACTATAGGCTTCCTTATAACGTCTCTCTTCTCTTATAACAGATTCTTCTTTCTGTTTTGAGTCGTTGAATACAGAATACAATTGACTCACTTCTCTTCCAAAGATTCTCTCTATTTTCTCCCCTAAATTCTCTTTACTTCTCTTCTTTCTACAATTCTCCATTGATGAACCATAACAACTGGTACTGGAGCACCAATCTGTCGGCCGAATGGTGAACAACAACCGTCTAGTCACGGTGGAGGATCAGGTTCACTCTCTTGAATAATCTGTTTCAGAGATGCAACAATCAGCTGCCCTCGATCGTGAAGCATCGAACACCAAGTATGATCTGCTGCTTCAACAACTTCAGTCTCTTCACGAGATGATGATTGTGATGGCGGTTAAGGATTCTCAGCCGAAACCGAGACCAGCAGCGATCGATCTTCATAAGCCTAGTATCTTATCGACTCCGGTGGCTGATCCGGTGGTTGATTTACTTCCTGATCCGGTAACAGTCTCTTCTCCGGTTAAAGGTAACCACTCTAATTCTCCTATAATGAAATCAGTTGATGTGAAGCTTGATTCATCAATGATTGTTACTCAACATACTACTTCTGTTGATTTTTATCCAAAACTACCAAAGCTGTTTCTACTTCCTTTCTCCGGTGAAAATCCGAGAGGTTGGTTGCGGAAGTGTGTTAAATACTTTGAGCTTTATAAAATTCTTGAGCATCACAAACTAGAAATTGCTACTATGTACTTGGATGGTAAAGCAGAATTGTGGTTTAATGGCTTTCTCTCTGAGAAACCAGTGTTAATTTGGAAGGAATTCTCTGAGGCTCTATGTGTTAGATTTGGTATACATGAGTTTCTGGATGTGTTATAGGAGTTTAAGCTCCTTAGATAGCAGGGAACTATCCTGGAGTATCGAGAGCAATTTGAGGCGTTGTGATCTGTGTTGTTGGATATGGGGGCTTCCTTCACTGAACCTGAGTATCTGTTATTCTTTTTAACTGGATTGAAGGATGATCTGCGTCCTTGGGTGAAAATCCTCCATCCCTCCACATTGGCTGAAGCTTTTAAGCAAGTGAAAATTCAAGAACTCTCCCTCCAATCTATGCAGAAGTCAACCAAGCCACAACCAAAAACCTCTTCCCTATTTTGTTACCAGTCCTCGCTTCAGTCATTCTAACAATGCCCCTAATCCTCACAGAGCGTTGGAAGTGAATTCACCAGATCAGTCACGGCAAAGCTTGATTGAGCAGCGATGAAAAGCAGGGTAGTGTTTCTGTTGTGGGATAAATATTTCCCAGGCCACCAGTGCAAAGTCAAATTGCTCCATTATATTGAAGCTGTGGATGGAATGGATATGTTGGAGATGGATCCTAGCAGTTTTAAAGTGGGAGAATCATCTAGCTCCACTGCAATTGTTCCTGAGACGAATCCAGAACTTCACACACTGTCTAATGGGGCCGGAGTTCTCAAGATTGATGGTGACTATCAGGGTAGGAAGTTACTAATAATGGCAGACAATGGCAGTATATTGAGCTACCTCAGTAGTTCTGTGGCTCAAGAATTGGGGATCACATTACTACCTGCAGTACCTCTTTCAGTTATGGTGGCAAATGGACAAAGAATGATAAGCCATTTCTCTTGTAGAGATTTCACATGGTCTATGCAAGTTGAAACTTTTTCTGGTGATTTACGAATTTTGGATCTAACTAGCTGCAATATGGTCTTGGGAGTGGATTGGCTTTTACCTTTTAGTCTAGTTTCTTTCGACTGTAAAAATTCTCGAGTCTCATTGACTAAGAAGAAGCAAGTAGTCACACTCAATGGCAGTATGGAATACAAGAATGAATTGCAGTTAATTTCTTTTGAAGCAATTCACAGGGGTTTTCACAAAGACCTCATAAGTACTGAAATGGTGATTGCACAACTCGATCTCTTAGAGAATTTAAGTGAGTCTGATCTTATTCCTTCATCTATTGCTACTTTATTAACTGAGTATCAGGAACTATTTGCCATTCTAACCTCATTACCCCCTACCCGAACCTATGATCACTATATTACACTTAAACAAAACACGGAACCCATGAACCTACGACCCTACAGACATTCCCATGACCGAAAGACTGAGATTGAAAAACAAGTAGCTGAGATGTTATCCTCTTCAGCTATACAACCAAGTCAGAGCCCATTTGCCTCATCTGTGTTGTTAGTAAAGAAGAAAGACAACACCTGGCGTATGTGTATTGACTATAGACAATTAAATGACCACACCATCAAAAACAAATTTCCAATTCCTATTGTTGATGACCTTTTAGATGAGTTAGGTAAAGCCAAATACTTCTCCAAAATTGATTTGCATTCTGGATATCATCAAATCAAAATGCATCCTCAAGACATTCCAAAAAAACAACCTTTAGAACCCATCATGGCCATTATAAATTTAAGGTCATGCCTTTTGGCCTTACTAATGCCTCAGCTACTTTCCAAACCCTCTTGAACATTATTTTTGCACCTTACCTTCGAAAATTTGTCCTCATATTCTTTGATGACATACTTGTCTATAGTCCAGACCTACAAACCCATGAAAGACATCTCAGAACAGTTTTCCAGATACTCAGTGAAAACAAATTGTATGCCAAGCGTTCCAAATGCTCATTTGCTCAAAGTCAAGTGGAGTATTTGGGCC
The DNA here is from genome assembly GCA_028386065.3 of Turnera subulata. Classification (NCBI taxonomy): domain Eukaryota; kingdom Viridiplantae; phylum Streptophyta; class Magnoliopsida; order Malpighiales; family Passifloraceae; genus Turnera; species Turnera subulata. The sequence goes on along the minus strand of JAKUCV010000618.1, from coordinate 36,963 downwards.
ATATAATCTCTGGTGGAAGAGTAGCTACAGATCCAACAAAAACAGAAGCAATAACTTCTTGGCCAACTCCAAAGAATGTGAGAGAACTAAAATTATTTTTGGGTTTAATAAGGTATTATAGGAAGTTCATTCGTAATTATAGAGTAATTAGCAAGCCTCTTACTGCACTGACCAAGAAGGAGGGATTTAAGTTGGATTCTAGTTCCGAGCAAGCTTTTAATCAATTGAAAACAGCCATGATATCAACTCCTGTATTTTCATTGCTAGATTTCAATCAACCCTTTGTGTTGGAAACTGATGCATATGACATTGGCTTTGGAGCTGTTCTGATGCAGAATGGGAAGCCATTAGCTTTTCTAAGCAAGGCTTTGAGTCCCAAGTTTGCTGGACTATCCATTTACAAGAAGGAATTCTTGGCGATACTTAAGGCAGTGGATCAATGGAGGCATTATTTGGAGAATAATGAGTTCATCATCAAAACAGACCATGAGAGTCTGAAGTTTTTGCTAGAGCAAAAAATTCACACAGTAATTCAGAAGAAAGAACTGACCAAGCTTTTGGGGTTGACTTATAAAATTTAGTGTAGGCGTGGCAAAGAGAATATTGTTGCTGATGCCCTTTCCAGAAGGCCTGTATCTGATGACACTGTTAATCCGGATGAATTAGCTGCAATTTCAGTCCTTACACCTATTTTGTATGCTGAAGTTAGCCAAAGTTATATGCAGGATCATGAGCGCAAACAGATGCTTGAAGCATTCACCATACGAAGCTCAAATCTGTCCCAACATTATCTTGATTACTCACTTCAACATGGAGTACTACGCTATAAAGGAAGATTGGTCATTGGTAAGGATGAACAACTCAGGAAAAGGTTGATAGAAACTATTCATGCATCTGTCATTGGTGGGATAGTGGAATCCTGGCTACCTATCAACGTTTAAAATAGATTTTCCACTAGAAAGGAATAAAGCAGCTGGTCAAAGAGGTGGTTGGAGAGTGTGATATTTGTCTCCGTAGCAAGTCTGAACAGATCCCATACCCTGGATTGCTGCAGCCCTTACCAGTACCATCTAATGTGTGGAGTGATGTCAGTATGGATTTCATAGAGAAGTTACCTAAATCTGGAGGCAAAGATACAACTTTAGTGGTCGTGGATAGGCTGAGTAAGTATGCACATTTCATTCTCTTGTCAAATCCAATTACTACCACGGATGTAGCTGGAGTGTTCTTTAAGGAGATCTGCAGGTTACACGGATTACCAAAAGCATAGTTTCTGACCGAGAAAAAGTCTTCACTAGTCTCTTTTGGAGTGAATTGTTCAAACTACTGAAGGTTAAACTCTGTTTAAGCTCAACTTACCATCCTCAGTCTGATGGACAGACAGAGCACCTCAATAGATGCCTGAAAACTTATTTGAGGTGTTACATTACTCACAAACCTACACAATGGTTGGAATGGTTACCATTAGCTGAATGGTGGTACAACACCAACTATCATACTGCCATCAATATGACCCCCTTACAAGCCTTATATGGATTTCCTCTAATCCCTTCAATACAACAGTGGCTGCAGTTGAAGACTGGGTGCAAGAAAGGGCTCGGACATTATAACTACTCAAAGACCAACTGGAAAAGGCTAAGAACAGGATGAAGTTTTATGCAAATCACCATAGAATAGAAAGAGAATTCGTGGTGGGAGATTTGGTCTATCTCAAACTCCAACCATACAAACAGAGTTCAGTGGCAGTGCGAAGGAATCTGAAGCTTTGCTCTAAGTATTATGGTCCCTTTATGGTTCTGGAGAAGATTGGTTCTGTGGCTTATAAGCTAGAACTACCAGCAGATTCAATTATTCATCCTGTCTTCCATGTGTCCTAACTTATGCTTTGCCCAAAACGAGGAGTGCGGGTGCAATCCAAGCTGCCAATGATAAGGAATGGGCAGATTCTGGTGGAACCAGCTGTAGTACTTGCCAGGAGGATGATTCCTAGGAACAATCAAGCAGTAACTCAGGTTTTGATTCAATGGTCGAACCTTGCCCCTAAAGATGCTACGTGGGAAGATTATACTTTCATTTGCTCCCAATTCCCAGATTTTGATGTTGCTGCAAATTGAGCTGGAGTTGTTCTTATTGTTGCCGAATTCCATTTATCATGTTAGCTTGTAATATGTTTTGATTTCTTTTTTCATTTAATCCTTGGGTCAAGGATTTTTAAATGGGAGAATAGTTGTTATGACTTAAGCGTATGACGAGTAAAACACTATTGTCCATCTTGTCATTCATAGAATCAGTAGTTGTTATCAGGCTGTTAGAGAAGAGAAATGCTGATACACGTGTTAACACAATACAGGCTTCCTTGTAACGTCTCTCTTCTCTTATAATGGATTCTTCTTTCTGTTTTGAGTCATTGAATAGAGAATACAATTGACTCACTTCTCTTCCAAAGATTCTCTCTGTTTTCTCTCCTAAATTCTCTTTACTTCTCTTCTTTCTACAATTCTCCATTGATGAACCATAACATAGACCTCCTTCGTCGAAAAGGCAGTAGAACGCTCCATTCGAATAGACGACATTGCGCTTGCAAGAACGAGGGAAAGGGCCCTCTACTTGAACTATTTTCCAGTCTTGATCCCCTCGACGGCATATACTTACGCTCGGTAATCTTGATTGACTGAAAGCAAAGAACATACAGTCTTCAGAAGTTGGACTTCTCCCGAAGAAAGTAGCTCTGTGAACCCAATAGTTCAGATTGGGTAAATCGATAACCTCACCAGAGAATGGACAATACAAGAACATGGGATAAGCAGTATTATTAATCAGACACTTTTGTTGAAACAATACCCAACCGTGATTTGAATCAAGAGGTTCTGCGCGAACGAATTTGACTCGATCTTGTTGTGCCCTGAATCCATCCTCTACTGTGTAGGTTTTCTTCTCTGATGGGACATGTATTTTGCACACGCTCCTAACAAGTCCCCATGATGATCATATACCCATCTATATAACATTATCCAGGGGAGTGTATCGATGGGTCTAATATCTTCTCCTTCTAGTAGGGTTTTCCATCCCTTGCACACCAATCTTAATCGAATTTGATCCACAAAACACATTCTTGAAAATATAAATCTTAGTGCATCATTAGGCAGCCCATACCCATAGGTAGTAGTGGTAACACTTGTGCCCATGGTACTCATCCCCTTCTTCTTGGTGTGCTATTACTTATCGAGCTAGTTAAGAAAAATAAAAGATCGAGCTCGATCGAGCTTTAATTTTTTAACTCTAGCTCGAATTCGAAAGATAATTAATCAACTCGAGCTCGGCTCGATTATGCTTGATTGGGCTCAAACCAAGTTGGGAGAACGAAAAATTGAAACAACAAACCCACAACAATTAACGGAGTACCAGGGTAGAGGTTACTGGAAGAACTCAACAGCATAACAGAGAGGGTATAAAATCGGGTTATAGGATAGGGTGAGGAATTTTATGAATCTAGATCTAAGAATCCTCAGGAGCGGGACCCGTACAAATCAACGATATGAGCAAAACTTGATGGCGCAGAAGGGAGGTGAGCATTTTTTACGGCTCCAGAGTGAAAGATCTCGAGGAGAAGAAAAGATTCGCGAACGGGGTGGGCGGAGCTAGTGTAAGTAACCGGGTAGGCAAACAAAAGAGACAAATGCGCAGCAGAAAACCCAGAACTAATGGAGGATCCATGTGAAACGGGGTAAACCGAATAACAAAAATTTCATACCTGGTTTGGTTGAGATCTTCCACTCAACTGATGATCCGAATCAGCAAGAACCGGACAGAAATCCGACTCCTCTATGGTATCCACACGAATTGTCGATGACTGCTAGCAACCGTCTCACGATCACTAACCCGAGCACTCCCGAGCCGCAGTGCTAGCTACAGAATTTCGAGAGCAAAAGAGCCTAGAGTGTTTTTCTCACAACTTTTGTGTATGTGCTTGTGTATTGGGCTCTACTATCATCTGCTCATACTTCACACTCTTACATATATCACATTTATATTTACACATTAGTTAATATAGAAAATGGCCAACCAATCATACATACATCTTATCATGCATAATTGTGTTTTCCATTATCTATACTTTAGGCACAATCATCAACATGATCAAGTCTCCACTAACTCAATTATATATATCAACATATGTATAAAATAACACATCCTTTCATGCCTTTTGGATAATAATTCAGGTTCAATAATTCTGGTAACTATTGAACCGAACCAACCCAAACGACCCGGTCCAACCATGGTCAAACCACTAGCTCAATAATCTGGTCGAACCATGGTCCAACTATGGTCTAACCACTGGCTCGAATGAACAGATCTAAGTCTTTGACCCTGTAGGCACTAATCACTTTGGCAATAATTATAAACTCTCATTTATAATTATAAACACTGAGCGGTGTCTAGCAACACATCATTGCTACCCAAGTGACCAGATCAGTACTGATTCATTATGCCTCGGAAAAATGTCATTATCCTTTCGTCACATTATCAAGATTAAACACGAGATATGGAATGTGTCATTCTCGTATATGTTTAATCTAAGTTTTCTTGATCCCTGAGTTAACTGTGTAAAACAGATACAAATGATATCCCCATATCATTTAGTTTGAGCATGGCCACGCAATTACAGTTCAACTCTATCAAGAGGCCCAACTGATAATATACCCGTTATGAGGGTTGGACGAATTCCATCTTGATCATACAAAACCCACTACACATTATATCGTGTACCCAATGATTACTCTAAAGTTCACTCATTTACGAATGACCAAGAGTAATATCAAAGTATATGACAAACATGTTGGGAACCTTGATGATCTCAGGTCTAAGGATAATACATATAAGAACCACTAATGACAACATAAGCATAACAGTCCATGTAGTGTTCTTATGCCGGGTCAGTCCAGACCACAAGTTCTCTAACTTGTACCCGTATGTAGAATTCATATCTCATATAATTCTCAACATACGCTAGTCTTAATTTATTATTACAACCCATCCATAATAATAATCGACTAGGGACAATTCAAGAATATAAAATATTCTTAGGTTATAAATATGTGCAAGCGTTTATCACTGATAAACATATTTATTGGAATAAAACCTTAATAAATATACATGACTATATAATCATCCAATGATTGGCTTTTGGGCATTACACTAACAATCTCCCACTTGCACTAAAGCCAATCATCCATGTATCTAATACCAAGGGATCTAGCATGACCATCATGCTTCTGCTGTGTGAGCGGCTTAGTTAAAGGATCTGCTACATTATTCTCAGAAAGAACTTTGCACAGCCTCACATCGCCTCTGCCAATGATCTCTCTAATAAGATGGCAGCGTCGGAGTATATGTTTGGATCTTTGGTGGTATCTAGGTTCTTGAGCCTGTGCGATTGTTCCATTGTTGTCACAATAGAGCTCAATCGGACTGTCAATACTTGGAACCACCCCAAGTTCAGTTACGAACTTCTTAATCAAAACAACCTCTTTCGCTGCATCAGAGGCAGCTATATATTCAGCCTCAGTAGTAGAATCGGCAACTGTTTCTTGCGTTGAACTCTTCCAGCAAACAGCACCACCTCCAAGACAAAACACATAACCTGACTGTGATCTAAAGTCATCCCTGTCGGTTTGGAAGCTAGCATCTGTGTAACCCTTTACAACAGGCTCATCAACACTTCCGTATACAAGGAATGCATCCTTAGTTCTTCTCAAGTACTTAAGGATGTTCTTAACCGCTGTCCAGCGACCTTCAACGGGATCAGATTGATATCTGCTTGTGACACTTAATGCATATGCGACATTTGGTCGAGTACATAGCATGGCATATATGATAGATCCTATTGCTGACGCATAAGGGATCTTACTCATTCGCTCTCTCTCTTTAGATGTACTAGGACATTGATTCTTTGAGAGAGTTATGTCATGTGACATGGGCAAGAAATCTTTCTTAGAGTCTTGCATCCTAAACCTTTTAAGCACCTTGTCAATATATGTACTTTGACTTAGGCCAAGAAGCCTTTTGGATCTATCTCTATAGAACTTTATACCTAGCACGTAGGCAGCTTCTCCTAAGTCCTTCATTGAGAAATTCTTTCCTAACCAAGTCTTTACAGACTGTAGTGTTGGAATATCATTCCCAATGAGTAGAATGTCGTCAACATACAACAACAAGAAAACGATAGTGGTCCCACTAACCTTCTTGTAAACACATGGCTCATCTTCGTTCTTAATGAAACCAAACTGTTTGATTACTTCATCAAAACGAAGATTCCAACTCCTAGAAGCTTGCTTTAGTCCATATATGGATCTTTGCAATTTGTATATCTTATTAGCATTCTCTGGAGTGACAAAACCTTCAGGTTGTGTCATGTACACATCCTCTAAAAGATTTCCATTAAGGAAAGCGGTTTTGAGATCCATCTGCCATATCTCATAATCATGGTATGCAGCTATAGCCAATAGAATCCGGATGGATTTAACCATGGCAATTGGCCAAAAAGTTTCATCATAGTCAATACCATGAACTTGTTTGAAACCTTTAGCAACCAATCGCCCTTTAAAGGTAATCACATTACCATCCATGTCGGTCTTCCTCTTATAGACCCACTTACACCCAATGGGTTTTACCCCTTCAGGTAGATCAACCAAGGTCCACACCTTGTTTTCATACATGGATTCCATCTCAGAATTCATGGCTTCTAACCACTTCTTAGAGTCTGGACCCGTAATAGCCTACTGATAGGAAGTGGGCTCATCTTCATCCATGATTATTACGTCACCAGTATGACTCAAAAGAAATCCATATCTCTCAGGCTTATACCGAGTCCTATCAGACCTACGTGGTCCATGTGTTACAGAAACAGAATTTTCACCCACAACAACTTGCGGTTCCTGTTCCTGTTCCATCTCAGCCTTTATAGCTTCTTGTTGTGCTCGAACTTCTTCGAGTTCTATTTTTCTCCCACTGATCTCTCTTGAAATAAATTCTCTTTCTAGAAAAATAGCAGTACGAGCAACAAACACTTTCTGCTCTATGGGATTATAGAAATAATATCCTTTAGTTTCTTTAGGATATCCAATAAAAAGGCACTTGTCAGATTTAGGGCCGAGTTTGTCTGATGCTTGACGTCTTACGTAAGCCTCACAACCCCAAATCTTCATAAAAGACAAATTGGGACGTTTCCCAGTCCACATCTCATATGGTGTCTTTTTAACCGATTTAGATGGAACACGGTTAAGTGTAAAGGCAGGAGTCAATAAAGCATGTCCCCAAAATGAAGAAGGAATGTCAGCTTGACTCATCATAGAACGAACCATGTCTAATAGAGTTCTATTTCTCCTTTCAGATACACCATTTCATTGAGGTGTACCTGGTGGAGTAAGTTGTGATACTATACCACATTCTTTTAGATGATCAAGAAATTCTCGGTCTAAGTATTCACCTCCTTGATCAGATCGAAGCATTCTAATACTCTTACCAAGTTGATTCTGTACTTCATTCTTGAATTCTTTGAACTTTTCAAAGGATTCTGACCTGTGCTTCATAAGATACACATAGCCATATCTACTATAATCATCAGTAAATGTAATAAAGTACTGAAATCCACCTCTAGCCTATGTTGACATGGGCCCACATACATCAGAATGTGTAAGGCCTCACAAGTCTGAAGCCCTCTCACCTTTACCGGCAAAAGGAGCCTTCGTCATTTTGCCCAATAAACATGACTCAAATGTCTCATATGATTCAAAATCAAATGAGTCTAAAAACCCATCCTTATGGAGTTTAGAAATACGAGTCTCGTTTATATGGCCCAAACGACAATGCCAGAGATAGGTCGTATTAGAATAGTTTAATTTAACCTTCTTCGAATTAATGTTATAGACTGGGGTTTCTCGGTTTAGAACGTACAAACCATTGCTTAAATATACACCACCATAATAAATATCATTCAAATAAATAGAACAACAGTTGTTCTTTATTATGAATGAAAAACCCTTCTTGTCCAGACAAGAGACAGAAATCAAATTCCTGCTTATAATAGGTACATAATAGCAATCATCAAGTTCAAAAACCAAACCACTCGGTAAAGATAGATAATAAGTCCCTACGGCTAATGCAACAACTCTTGCTCCATTTCCAACACACAGGTCCACTTTACCCTTTGCCAATTTTCTACTCTTTCTCAGATCCTGCACGTTTACACAAATGTGAGATCCACATCCGGTATCTAATACCCATGATGCGGAGATAGAAATATTAGCTTCTATAACAAGAATACCTGAAGCGAAAGTCTTACTTCCCTTCTGTTTCTTCACCTCCTCAAGGTAAATAGGGCAGATACGTTTCCAATGGTCAGGTTTCTTGCGATGGAAACATTGTCCTTCCTTTGCAACACCACCTTTGGGGTTCAACACATGTGAAGAAGAAGAAGCACATGAACCAAACCTTTTGGCAGATTTCTTCTTCTTGTTAAACTTGGCTTTTCCCTTTCCTTTGCCATTTCCAACCATCAAAATGCTGTTGGATTTATTTGCCTTCATCTGTTGCTCAACTGTTCCCAACATGTTAAGCAACTCAGACAAAGAATTGTCAAGATGATTCATGTTGAAATTCATGACAAATTGGCTATAACTATCCGGCAACGATTGCAGGACTAGATCAACAGCCAACTCTCTTTGCAAAGGAAAACCCAGCCCCTCAAGAGTCTCAATGTATCCAATCATTTTGAGCACATGAGGTCTGATAGGTGATGACTCAGCCATCTTGCATTGGAATAATGCCTTTGAGGTCTCATACCTCTCATGTCTGGCTTGCTCTTCAAAGAGCATTTTCAGGTGTTCGATCATATCGAAAGCACCCAAGTTCTCTTGTTGCTTCTGAATCTCAGAGTCCACAGTGATAAGCATAAGGCATGCAACATCCAATGCTTCATTAACATGCTTCTTGTAAGCATCCTTTTCTGCCCTAGGAGCATTAGGTGCCGGTTCATCAGGAACAGGCCCCTCAAGGACATACAATTTCTTTTCTTTCTTGAGGACAATCCTCAAATTGCGGTGCCACTTAAGGAAATTATTCCCATACAGTTTTTCCTTTTCAAGGACTAATCGCAGTGACATAGTACTTGTGTTTTGTGCCATGATAATTCTACAATGATCAATTCACACAAATCAAAGTCATGTATACAATCATTTAACAAGGAATTTTATTAAATGATACTCCCACTATACAAATCAAGATGATAATGAGTGGGCCAAGATCCATATTTCACTACAAGATAAGTTAGCTTTGGCTAATCGCCTACAGCATAGTTATTTAGGTAGACAACTCTTTGTCAATTACATCTCATGTAACTCTTGGAAAGTTGAGTGAACAACTCTTGTTCATGTCTATCTCATAGACTTATCTCAACTCTTTGCCTCTAAGTCCCAAATCCTATTGAGATGACTTAGTTAAGTTCAACCCACAATAAGCAATTTGGATATTACAATTATCCCATCGCACCTTGCTATGATATACATTGGCACTTTGCTTTGGCAAACCTACCAAGTGTTGATCTAAGCATAGATGAGTGCTTATCAATGGAAGGCAACACATGAGGAACTTAATATTTAGCATCTTGCTAGGATAAACATTGGCACTTTGCTTTGGCAAACCTACCAAGTGTTGATCTAAGCATAGATGAGTGCTTATCAATGGAAGGAAACATCTGAGGAACTTAATATTTAGCATCTTGCTAGGATAAACATTGGCACTTTGCTTTGGCAAAACTACGAAGTGTTGATCTAAGCAAAGATGAGTGTTCATTCCATACATAACATGCATGTAATTAACATATTATATATCGTATACACAACAACTATGCATCATATGCAATATAAGCTGCTACACAGAGGTAGCACGGCCGACAATCGATGTTTTGACTACGCGGCCGACAATCGGCAAAACAAGAACATCGATGTTTGACTCAGAACATCAATGTTTTGAGAATCTGGAATTCCAAACTATTTGGCAGAGTTTCAGAACATCGATGTTTACCCCCAGAACATCGATGTTTGAGAATTCTGGAACTTCAAGTAAGTTGGCAGAATCTCAGAACATCGATGTTTGGTCATGAACATCGATGTTTGGAGTTTCAGAATTCCAGAACATCGATGTTGACACTTAAACATCGATGTTTGAAGTTTCTGGATTCTAGAACATTGATGTTTAACCCTTAAGCATCGATGTTTAAAGTTTCTATAACTCCAAACAATTGGTCGAATGTTCAGAACATCGATATTTACGTCTTAAACATCGATGTTTTGACCTTGAACAACGATGTTTGAACTTAAACATCAATGTTTGAACCCCTCAGCGGATTATCGACCAAAGAGAACATCGATGTTTACATCTTAAACATCGATGTTTTGGTATCATATACCATTCAATCAACCTTGTCGAACTCATTCGACTTCCTACCGAAAACACACTTTGATTGATATCATATACCAATCAAGAACTTGCTGTCAAACACCTTTGACGGATCCGACTTCAACATATCACATATATGAGAATCATAATGATCTAGTTTAAACATACTATCAACATAAGCATAATAAACTATGATCAAGTTATGTTGCTAATACAATCATGATCTAGCCACATCACATATAGCATATCATACATATAAACAACTAATTTGGTTTAGTGTTTCACAAGAGGCTCCGCTACCACTGTAAGTAACTGGGTACGCAAACAAAAGAGACAAATGCGCAACAAAAAACCCGGAACTAATGGAGGATCCATGTGAAACGGGGTGAACCGAATAAAAAAATTTCATACCTGGTTTGGTTGAGATCTTCCACTCAACTGATGATTCGAATCAGCAAGAACCGGACATAAATCCAACTTCTCTACAGTATCCACACGAACTATCGATGACTGCTAGCAACCGTCTCACGATCACTAACCCGAGCACTCCCGAACTGCAGTGCTAGCTGCAGAATTTCGAGAGCAAAAGAGCCTAGAGTGTTTTTCTCACAATTTTTGTGTATGTGCTTGTGTGTTGAGCTCTACTCTCATCTGCACATACTTCACACTCTTACATATATCACATATATCTTTACACATTAGTTAATATAGAAAATGGCCAACCAATCATACATACATCTTATCATGCATAATTGTGTTTTCCATTATCTATACTTTAGTCACAATCATCAACATGATCATGTCTCCACTAACTTAATTATATATATCAACATATATATAAAACAACACATCCTTTCATGCCTTTTGGACAACAATTCAGGTTTAATAATTCTGGTAACTATTGAACCGATCCAACCCAAACGACCAGGTCCAGCTATGGTCCAACCATGGTCAAACCACTAGCTCAATAACCTGGTCGAACCATGGCCCAACTATGGTCTAACCACTGGCTTGAACCAACAGTTCTAAGTGTGTGACCCTGTAGGCACTAATCACGTTGGCAATAATTATAAACTCTCATTCATAATTATAAACACTGAGCGGTGTCTAGCAACACATCATTGCTACCCAAGTGACCAGATCAGTACTGATTCATTATGCCTCGGAAAAATGTCATTATCCTTTCGTCACATTATCAAGATTAAACACGAGATATGGAATGTGTCATTCTCGTATATGTTTAATCTAAGTTTTCTTGATCCCTGAGTTAACTGTGTAAAACAGATACAAATGATATCCCCATATCATTTAGTTTGAGCATGGCCACGCAATTACAGTTCAACTCTATCAAGAGGCCCAACTGATAATATACCCGTTATGAGGGTTGGACGAATTCCATCTTGATCATACAAAACCCACTACACATTATATCGTGTACCCAATGATTACTCTAAAGTTCACTCATTTACGAATGACCAAGAGTAATATCATAGTATATGACAAACATGTTGGGAACCTTGATGATCTCAGGTCTAAGGATAATACATATATGAACCACTAATGACAACATAAACATAACAGTCCATGTAGTGTTCTTATGTCGGGTCAGTCCAGACCACAAGTTCTCTAACTTGTACCCGTATGTAGAATTCATATCTCATATAATTCTCAACATACGCTAGTCTTAATTTATTATTACAACCCATAGTAATAATCGACTAGAGACAATTCAAGAATATAAAATATTCTTAGGTTATAAATATGTGCAAGCATTTATTACTGATAAACATATTTATTGGAATAAAACCTTAATAAATATATATGACTATATAATCATCCAATGATTGGCTTTTGGGCATTACAGTAATAGCTAGAGCCGTCGATGTGGCTGGTGCGACTGTCAGGTTGAAATTGATTGCTTGAACTGTGACGGCAATACAATGAAAGAGATAAGGAAGAGATAAGGGTTTGCAAAACACGACCTAATTAGTTTGCTTCCCTTTTATTTCAACTAGTTTTTGTGCCGTTTGTAAATATTTATTAAAATAGCTAATTTTTTAGTTATAATTTATAATTTTATAGAAGAATTAAAAGTTAAAAATATAATAATTACCTTATATTTAGCATCAAGATTTAGCTTACATAATAATTACCTTATTTATTTAGCTGGTGTTGTCGTAGCATGCTTTCCGACGCCACATCAATATATGTGGGACCCGCGTGTCTGGTCAAGCCAACAAATCGAAACTGTTCGACCCAACTGGTTCCCCCATCTAAAAGACCCGTCCAACCAAACCGAAATGCATAGTAAAATGAATTAAAAAAAAAGAAGAAAAAGAAATAGAAAGAAAATAGAAGGGGAAAATGAAAACAAAGTCGTTGCTGCCATTTATGCCATTGCCGGAGGTGACGACCACGGCTACCACGAAGGCCATCGCCACCGCTAGAGGAGACCAGGCCACCGCCTACAGCAGCGACGAACGCCGGCAGAGAGATTGCCGGTGGAGGAGTAGAGGCGAGAGCCCACAGCGCGTTAGAAGCACCCCTCGTCTCCTCGATCCGCCACCAGCAACGGAACGCCGTGTTAGTAATATGCCCAAAAGCTAATCAATGGATGATCGTATATAGTCGTGTATACACATTAAGGTTATTCCAATAAGTATCGTTTATGAGATAAACGCTTACACATACTTATAACCCTAGAATATTTCATATTCTTAAATTGTCCCTAGTCGATTATTATTATGGATGGGTTGTAATAATAAATTAAGACTAGCGTATGTTGAGAGTTTATATGTGATATGAATTCAACATACGGGTACAAGTTAGAGAACTTGTGGACTGGACCGACCCACATAAGAACGCTACATGGAACGTTATATGTTTTGTCGATATTGTCCTTAGACCTGTGATCATCAAGGTTCCCAACATGTGAGTCATATGCTTTGATGTTATTCCTGGTCATCTGTAACTGGGTAGACGTAAGGGTAATCTTTGGGTATATGATGAGTGTGTAGCGGATTTTGTATGATCCAGAGGGGATTCGTCCAACCCATATAACGGGTATATTATCGGAGTGTTTCTTGATAGAGTTGAACCGTAAATGCATGGCCATGCTCGAATAATGATATATGATATCATTGGTATCCGTTTTACTGGTTGACTCGAGGATCAAGAAACCGAGATTAAACATATGCGAGATTGACATATTCTATGTCTCGTGTTTAATCTTGATAATGGGACGAAAGGACGATGACATGTTCCGAGGCACGTGGAATCAGTATTGATCTTGTCGTTCGGGTGGCAATGATGTGTTGCTAGACGCCGCTCTTTGCTTATAATTGTAAAATGAGATTTTACGATTATTGTCGAACGTACAAGTGCCTACAGGGTCACACACGTACAACCGTTGATTCGAGCAGGTGGTTGAACCGTGGTTGGACCATGGTTGAACCAAGGTGTGGTTGGACTGCGGTTGGATCGTGGTTGGACCAGGGTCGTTTTTGGGCTGGTTTGGTTCACTAAATGTCAGATTTTTTAACCTAAATATGCTGAGTTGTGTTGATAATGCTTAGTGGGAAATATGATTATGTGGAGACATAATCATGTTGCTTAGTGGACCACCATGTTGGCCATTAACTCCACTAATGCATTATGCTTTTGAGGGTTGAGTGATTAGATCACTATTGCTCATCTTCTTCCTCATACAATCTTGTTCTTGAGAGAATTTTCAGAGCTTGAGAAGAGTTCTTGAGTGGTCTGAAAATTGAGAGAAAAACACCACACACAAAAGCTTCCGGAAACCTGTTGCTAGCACACCAGTTCGGGAGAGCTCGGGTTGAAGTCGTGAGACGTTCTTCAATCGGTTATAGCGGTTCATGTGGATACCGTAGAGGGGCGAGGCTTTTGTCTGGCTCTAGCTGATTCGGTTCTACAGTTGGGTGAAAGACCTCAACCGTTACAGGTATGAAAAATTGTTATTCGGTTTAGCTCCCTTCACATGGATCCTCCATGTGTATCCGGTATTTCCGCTGCGCATACATGTTGCATTTTGTGCTTTTGATTGTCAATTGCATGAACCGGATACTTACAGTGGTAGCGGAGCCTCTTGTGAAGTCCTAAACCGAATTTTGTGTGTTCATATGTTATATGTGATATAGCTTGAACATGCTAGGCATATGTGATATGTTGTTTTCAATTATGTATATGTGATATATGTATTGATGTTGATGTTTGTCTAAAGAGTTTTGACAAAGAGAACTTGATTGGTATGTGATATCAATCAAGGAGTTCTTGGCAGAAAGTCGAATGAGTTCGACAAGGGTGCTTGAAAGGTATATGATACCTACAACATCGATGTTTAAGCTTCAACATCGATGTTCTCTTAGGTCGATTGTCGGCCGAGAGGTCAAAACATCGATGTTTAAGTGTTAACATCGATGTTCTATGCACTCGGAAACCTCCAACATCGATGTTTGATGGTCAACATCGTTGTTTTGAGGGTTCGGAAACCTCCAACATCGATGTTTGAGTGTCAACATCGATGTTTTGCAGATTCGCAAACTCCAAACATCGATGTTGAAGGGTTCAACATCGATGTTGTGGAACCCAGTAACTTCAACTGCGAATTCGAGGCAGAAGGAGGCCGAATTGGTGTCTGGCCTACAGAAAAGTTATAGCCCTACTTCTTAGCTTTCCAGGGACACCAAGTTTGCATAAATCTGAGCTCTACAGCTCTGGATATGGCCCAAATACTAAGAGCTGCCAAGTAGTTGGGAGAATCAGATTCACAAAACATCGATGTTCAAGTTAGACATCGATGTTCACATGTATTTTTGGTTTCAAACTTACATGACACCAATGAATGATTTATCAAGAACAAGCATGTGATGTGTAGGAATTATATGTTGATGAAAATATTAAGTTCTTAGTTGCCTTCCATGGTAAGCACTCATCATTGCTTAGACCAACACTAGGTAGGTTTTGCCAAAGCAAGGTGCCTATGTTTATCCTAGCAAGGTGCGAGTGGATAATTATAATATCTCGACTGCTTATTGTGGGTTGGACTTAACTAAGTCATCTTAATAGGATTAAGGACTTAGAGGCAAGGGTTGAGTAATGTCTATGAGATAGATATGGACAAAGTGTTGTTCACTCAACTATCCAAGAGTTACATGAGATGCAATTGACAAGAGTTGTCTACCTAAATAACTATTGATATATGCGATCAGCCAAAGCTGACATATGTTGTAGTGAAATATGGATCTTGGCCTACTTATATAATTGTCTTGATTTATGTAGTAGGAGCACATTTAATAGAATTCCTTGTTAAATGTATTTGTATACATGACTCTTATTTGTGTGAGTTGATCATTGTTGTAGAGTATCCATGGCACTAAACACTAGCACATTGTCACTGCGATCGGTCCTTGAGAAGGAAAATTTAAACGGGAATAACTTCCTGAAATGGTATCGTAACTTGAGGATTGTCCTCAAACAATAAAAGAAATTGTATGTCCTTGAAGGGCCCGTTCCGAGTGAACCGGCGCCTAGTGCACCAAGGGCAGAAAGGGATGCTTACAATAAGCATCTAGATGATGCATTGGATATAGGATGCCTCATTCTTGTTAACATGGAATCTGAGCTTCAGAAGCAACACGAGAACATGGGGGCGTTCGATATGATTGAACACCTTAAGATGCTCTTTGAGGAGCAAGCAAGGCATGAGAGGTACGAGACCTCTAAGGCATTGTTCCAATGTAGAATGGCTGAATCATCTCCCGTCAGACCTCATGTGCTTAAAGATGATTGGATACATTGAAAGCCTTGAGGGTCTAGGGTTTCCTTTGCAGAAGGAATTGGCTGTTGACCTAGTCCTGCAATCGTTGCCGGATAGCTACGGTCAATTTGTCATGAACTTCAATATGAACCATCTTGACAAGTCCTTGTCTGAGTTGCTCAACATGTTGGGAACAGTTGAGCAACAAATGAAGGCAAGTAAATCCAATAGCATATTGATGCTTGGAGGTGGGAAAGGAAAGGGTAAAGCTAAGATGAAGAAATCCACCAAAAAGTTTGGTGCATCTTCTTCATAAATGCTAAAACCTAAAGGTGGTATTGCAATGGAAGGCTAATGCTTCCATTGCAAGAAGTCTGGCCATTGGAGACGGAACTGCCCAGTTTATCTTCAAGAGTTGAAGAAGAAGAAGGAAAGTGAGACTTCCACTTCAGGTATGTTCGTTATAGAAGCGAATATCTCTATCTCTGCATCATGGGTATTAGATACCGGATGTGGTTCTCACATTTGTGTAAATGTGCAGGAACTAAGAAAGAGTAAGAGATTGGCTAAGGGTGAGATAGACCTACGTGTGGGAAATGGAGCAAGAGTTGCTGCATTAGCCGTAGGAACTTACTATCTATCCTTACCGAGTGGTTTAGTTTTGGAACTAGACGATTACTATTATGTACCAACCATTTGCAGGAATCTGATTTCTGTATCTTGTCTTGACAAGAAAGGATTTTCATTTTTAATAAAGGACAATTGTTGTTCCATTTATTTCAATGATGTTTATTATGGTGGTGCATATTTGAGCAATGGTTTGTATGTTCTAAACCTAGAAACCGCAATCTATAACGTTGACACGAAGAAGGTTAGAACGAATGATTCCAATGAAACGTACCTTTGGCATTGTCATTTAGGCCATATAAACGAGACTCGTATATCTAAACTCCATAAAGATGGACTTTTAGACTCATTTGATTATGAATCATTTGAGACGTGTCAGTCGTGTTTGTTAGGCAAAATGACGAAGGCTCCTTTTACCGGTAAGGGTGAGAGAGCATCGGACTTATTAGGTCTTATACATAGTGATGTATGTGGACCCATGTCCACACAGGCTAAAGGTGGTTTTTCATACTTCATTACATTTACTAACGATTTCAGTAGATATGGCTTTGTGTATCTAATGAGACACAAGTCAGAATCCTTTGAAAAGTTCAAAGAATTCAAGAATGAAGTATAGAATCAACTCGGTAAAAGTATTAAGATGCTTCGATCAGATCGAGGAGGTGAATACTTAGACCGAGAATTCCTTGATCATCTAAAGGAGTGTGGTATAGTATCACAGCTCACTCTGTCGGGTACGCCTCAATGGAATGGTGTATTCGAAAGGAGGAATAGAACCTTGTTGGACATGGTTCGTTCGATGATGAGTCAAGCTGACCTTCCTCCTTCGTTTTGGGGACATGCATTATTGAGTGCAGCTTTTACACTAAACCGTGTTCCATCTAAATCCGTCGAAAAGACACCATATGAGATATGGACTGGGAAGCGTCCCATTTGTTGGACATGGTTCGTTCGATGATGAGTCAAGCTGACCTTCCTCCTTCGTTTTGGGGACATGCATTATTGAGTGCAGCTTTTACACTAAACCGTGTTCCATCTAAATCCGTCGAAAAGACACCATATGAGATATGGACTGGGAAGCGTCCCAATTTGTCTTTTATGAGAATTTGGGGTTGTGAGGCTTACGTAAGACATGAAGCTTCGGATAAACTCGGCCCTAAATCCGACAAGTGCCTCTTTGTAGGATACCCTAAGGAAACGAAATTGTATTATTTCTATAATCCTTTAGAGCACAAAGTGTTTGTGGCTCGGACTGCTATTTTTCTAGAAAGTGAATTTATTTCTAGAAGAATCAGTGGGAGGAAAGTAGAACTCGAAGAAGTTCGAGAGATAGAGGCTGAGATGGAACAAGGGCAGGAACCACAAGAAGTTGGGGATGAGATTCCTGTGCCTGTAACACATGGACCGCGTAGGTCGGATAGGACTCGGTATGAGCCTGAGAGATATGGATTTCTCATGACTCATGCTGGAGACGTGATGCTCATAGATGAGGATGAGCCCACTTCCTATCAGCAGGCCATTACGGGTTCGGACTCTGAGAAGTGGCTAGAGGCCATGAATTCGGAAATGGAATCCATGTACGAAAACAAGGTATGGACCTTGGTTGATCCACCCGAAGGGGTAAAACCCATTGGGTGCAAATGAGTCTTTAAGAGAAAGACTGATATGGATGGTAATGTGATTACCTATAAAGGGTGATTGGTTGCGAAAGGTTTCAAGCAAGTTCATGGTATTGACTATGATGAAACTTTCTCACCGGCCATGGTTAAATCCATCCGGATTCTATTGGCTATAGCGGCATACTATGATTATGAGATATGGCAAATGGATGTCAAAACCGCCTTCCTTAACGGGAATCTTTTAGAGGATGTGTATATGACACAGCCTGAAGGTTTTGTCAATCCAGAGAATGCCAATATGGTATGCAAGTTGCAGAGATCCATTTATGGATTGAAGCAA
>JAKUCV010000618.1:0-16937 GCA_028386065.3 Turnera subulata | reverse complement strand
ATATATGATATCATTGGTATCCGTTTTACCGGTTGACTCGAGGATCAAGAAACCGAGATTAAACATATGCGAGATTGACATATTCCATGTCTCGTGTTTAATCTTGATAATGGGACGAAAGGACGATGACATGTTCCGAGGCACGTGGAATCAGTATTGATCTTGTCGTTCGGGTGGCAATGATGTGTTGCTAGACGCCGCTCTTTGCTTATAATTGTAAAATGAGATTTTACAATTATTGTCGAACGTACAAGTGCCTACAGGGTCACACACATACAACCGTTGATTCGAGCAGGTGGTTGAACCGTGGTTGGACCATGGTTGAACCAAGGTGTGGTTGGACCGCGGTTGGACCGTGGTTGGACCAGGGTCGTTTTTGGGCTGGTTTGGTTCACTAAATGTCAGAGTTTTTAACCTAAACATGCTGAGTTGTGTTGATAATGCTTAGTGGGAAACATGATTATGTGGAGACATAATCATGTTGCTTAGTGGACCACCATGATGGCCATTAACTCCACTAATGCATTATGCCTTTGAGGGTTGAGTGATCAGATCACTATTGCTCATCTTCTTCCTCACACACACTTGTTCTTGAGAGAATTTTCAGAGCTTGAGAAGAGTTCTTGAGTGGTCTGAAAATTGAGAGAAAAACACCACACACAAAAGTTCCCGGAAACCTGTTGCTAGCACACCAGTTCGGGAGAGCTCGGGTTGAAGTCGTGAGACGTTCTTCAACCGGTTACAGCGGTTCGTGTGGATACCGTAGAGGGCCGAGGCTTTTGTCTGGCTCTAGCTGATTCGGTTCTACAGTTGGGTGAAAGATCTCAACCGTTACAGGTATGAAAAATTGTTATTCGGTTTAGCTCCCTTCACATGGATCCTCCATGTGTATCCGGTATTTCCGCTGCGCATACATGTTGTATTTTGTGCTTTGGATTGTCAATTGCATGAACCAGATACTTACATGCCGCCATCGAGAGGAGCGACACAAGTTGCAGGCGAAGGCGACTCTGCCTCCATCATCCAGATCTATAACCATCGCCGCGAGGCCATCGCACACATCCAGAAAGAGAGGGTTTGGGCGCAACTAAGGCAACCCTCAACGCCACAGCCCCCGTGGTTGATTGGGCCGGCGCTTGTGTGCAGGCTACGTCTTCGTTGGCAGTGGCAGCGGCGGATCGAGCAGAACGATGGCTACGACTCGAGGCGACTCGCCCCAACCTACTAGCTCAAAAACCCGCGACGACGATGGCAACTCCAAATCGCTTCCTCGTCCACGCACAGTAGCAGACCTCCGCCTCCTCCATTGCAGCTATAGCAGCGAATAGGAGATGAACAGGGAGATGGTGGTGGTGGTTTAAGGGGGTCGTCGGAGAAGGTCCGGTGGTGGTGGTGGTGGTCCTGTTTCGGTGGTGGGTGTTAATTTTATTCCTTTTTTAAAATAATACTCATAAGACAAGATTAAGAAAGGATTATATATTTTCTTATTGTTTTTATTATTTTTTAAGAAAAATGTTCGTAAAAAAAAGATTAATAATAGATTAAGGATGAATTGAAAATAGGGAAAGGGGAAAAGAATAAAAAAACGGTTATTTCTATTTTAATGGATTTCTGTTTTGTAATAGATTAATGGTTATTTCTATTTTAATGGGGGAAAAAATAAAAATTAAATTTTGAAAAAAAAGAAAAGATTATACAAATGGGAAAAAAGAAAAAGAATAAAAAAATGATTAATTATTAGATTTATGTTTTGTTTTAAAAAAATTATATTCTAATTATTTTAATAGAATTCTATTTCTATTTCTTTTTCTTCTTTTTTATTTATTTTATTATGCACTTCGGTTTGGTTGGGCGGGTCTTTTAGGTGGGGAAACCAGCCGGGTCGGGCCATTCCAATTTTTTTGGTTGACCTGATACGCGGGTCCTACATATGTTGATGTGGCGCTGGAAAGCATGCCACATCAGAACTAGCTGTCGAAATCGGGCGACTCAGACCAAAAGTAACGAAAATGGACACACACAGGGATCAAAAGTAACGAAAACGCAACACAGGGCTGAATCTTCGAATCCAAGGGCAACATAGGGATCAAACATGAAATTAATGCTAAAAGAAGTAGGCAATAGAGTAAAAAATCATTAACAGGAAAATAACACTTGTATGAATGGAGCAGTGTTTGAACAGAGCAGGGAACACGTGTCCGGGAAGTACCATATAATGAAAATATGGGTTAAATGCATTTTACCTACCCCAATTTTGTTTTAAAAACAAATCAACACCCCAATTATTATAAAATGGGGGATAAAATTCACTTTTTGATGGAATAATACAAGCTTGATCAAGGTAATGATACAACCTTGATGATAGTAATACAACTTTAATGGTAATAATACAACTTTGATAATAATGATAATAGGGAATAGTAAAATATAGAAGGAGGGAAATTGGAAGAGAGGTGTATGGAATGAGAAGAGAGTAAAGTTTATGGTGGGTTGTAAGTGTAGGAATGTGAAGGAATGAAGGGGTATTTATAGTTGAAAATGGAAGGATAAAAACAATTAAGTATGATTAATTTAAAAGGATAAAATCAAAGGGATGTTAGGTAAAGAAAGATGATATAAAGATTAGGACAAATAGAATTATGGAGGATAATTAGTCAAAGAGATAATTCCAAATAGTAGTTTGGTGTATGGATAAAATATTACCTAGGGGTAAATTGGGGTACGGTAAAAATAAATTTTACTAGATGGTAACAATGACATTCACCATAATTTATTTATAACACTCCCACTTGAATGTCATTGCACCTCAGATAGAATACGCTTGGAAAGAACTGCCTCGTTAAAAACCTTACCAAGAAGAACCCAATGGGACAAAAACTTGGTGAAGGAAAAAAGAGTGCAGTGCGTATTCTACTCCCCCTGATTTTGGCACCCCTTGATATCTTGATCCCTCCTTGAATCAATCCTCCTTATCAAATTTTCAAAAGTTGTAGTATGAACTGATTTTATAAATAAATCTGTCAGAGTGTCACTTGAATGAATCTTTGATGTATCCTCCCTCCAATTGAGCAATACAGTTAGCATTATCCTCATATATCGTTGTTGGAACATCTTCCTCAGTTTTCTAATTCACATGAATCTTGAATATGCAACATCATCGATCTTAGCCAACCATTCTTGACTGACTTCATATATTTGTAAAACTTTGTTTTTTGGTCGCCCTAATACTTCATGTATCTGCCTGTGCTTTATATGGATCAAATAAATGACTTGCATCTGCAAAACAAATTTTATTCTCCTTCGACTCACAAGGTTAAAATATGGTACCTCTTGTTAATAAGTTTATTGCAAAAGCTTCAGGCTTTATGTTACTAGCAAGATAAACTGCACTACGATATGGTACTTCAGGACCAATCTAATTTTTTTAGATTTTTTTTTATCTCAAACTCTTTCTTAAAATATAGCACGACATTTAGAAACTTCTTCAGGAGTTCTAATAATATTCAAATCACAAATAAAAAGAATGAAAAATTCATATGTAGAAGAAGATACCACAACAATATCTAAATCATCAATAGCAATAATAACAAATTCGCACAAGTTATGATTAAATAAAATACATAGAGCATTTAACAAATATGTGCAAGAAGAAATTATACTAAACATACCCAAAATGGTTTAAACCATGTAAAAATATATATATCTCGGGAATTAGTTGCTTCAGGCAACATGAATCCTTTAGGGATTCTCATGTATATGCCATGACCTATGAATCCATATAAATAGGCTGTAACAGCATCCATTTGACGTATTTCTAGTTTTTAACGTATTGCCAGACTTATGAAATATCGAAAAATAATTGCATCCACTACAGGGGAGTATGACTCCTCATAATCATTGCCAGGTCGTTGGGTAAAACATTGTGCGACAAGTCGTGCTTTTATGCCTCACTATTAAATTTCCTTTTTTTTTTGCAAAAATACCCATTTATAACCGACTAATTTTACACCTTCTGGTGTACGGACTACAGGTCCGGTAAATTTCTCGCTTCACAAGCGAGTCTAACACAGCCTTAATCGTGTCTCTTCACTTTGGCCAATCATTTATGTGCCTACATTCATCAACAGATGTAGGTCATGATCCTCATTTTCTTCCATAATATTTAGCGCTATATTATATGCAGAAATTTCGTCGACGGTTATTTCACATCGGTTTCATTGTTTCTGACACAATATAATTGATCGAGATCTCGTCATTTTCATTTATTTCAGGTAACTGAGTTACTTTTGGAACTTTATCAATTGTGTCAGGAACCTCTTCTAGAGGTTTTTCCTCTTCCGGAGAGTTTTCAATTTAAACCTCTACTGGAGGTCTTATTTTTTCACTAGGGCCATCTTGTATTTTTGCTCCTTTCCTTTGTTGAACACTTTTTTCTTCGGAACCGAGTAGTCTTCTCCGCTTCTGGCGTGCTCTAGATTCATTTGCATTCTTTGATTGTTCTTCAGGAACATTAATTTGAATAGGAGCATCTACAGCTAGTATGTAATATTTGGTCACTTTATTTAAATTAGTATATGCATCTGGCAATTGATTTACTAAATTTTGCAAATGAATCATCTTTTGAACTTCATGTTCATGCTAATTTGCTTGAGGATCAAAACTAGATATTGATATAGCATTTCAATAATCTCTTGATCCAGCTGCTTATAATCTCCCCCTGATGTTGGGTAAACACTTTCATCAAACTGATAATAAACAAATCTTAATGTAAATGAATCTCCAGTTGATGGTTTTAATTATTTTATAACTGATGGAGATTCATACCCAACTTATATTCACAATCTTCTTTGAGCACCTACTTTAGTTTCCTGTGGTGGAGTAATTGGTGCATAACCAAATGTCTGAAGATGGGAGATACTAAGTTTGTGACCATGAACCAATTGGATGGGGAGATCTTATGATAAATTGTTGGCCTAATGCGCTCAAGTACTGCTGCATGTAAAATAGCATGTTCCCAAGTAGTAATTAGGAGTTTATTTCTCATTAATGGTCTTGCAATCAATTGGAAATATTCAATGAACGATTCACCCAGATTGTTTTGGGTATGAACATGAGCTACTAGATGTTCAACTATTATTTCCAATGATATACATTAACTATTGAAGGAATACACCAGTATTATCAAGACATATAGTCTTATAAAATAATTAGGGATGTGTACCCGCAATTGGCTTGATTATAAAATAAGTGCGCAAAATGCCAAATTGCGTCTAATAAGCACACAATCGTTTAAAACCGTAAAATTACCTAGAGGGACAACATGGCGGATTTATTAGTTCGCGTACATGTCCCTGAATTATTTCCAAACATGCTGGTGATTCTAGGCCAACCTCATCATAGGAAGGCCGAATAATTAATTTTCCTCCGCAGCAAGCAAACACATGAAAATTCATTGATTGTAAAAACTTCTGGTTTTTCAATGAATGACCAAATAAACTTTCAATAACTCCACTCATCACTATTGATCCGGAATGGCCCAACCGGTCATGCCCAAACAAGAAATCCATGAACCAACTTCGAGTTGGTGCCAGCTTCAGGCTGTGCTAACTATGTATTTTAATAATTGAAGAAAAATTATTTGCCAGCTTCAGGCTGCTATGTGCCAGCTTCAGGCTAGATATGATAACTTTCACCGACTTAGATTTCGTATAGTACAATCTAAAGGATAATGCAGGTAATCTTTCCACAAATTGTTTGTTACCTACAGTAGTAGCCTTTATAATATAGAGATATTCAAACATCTCTTTAACTTATTGTCTCAACGTAAAATCCCTTTGAATACCAATAAATTCCTTTGAGACTTGAATAAAATATTCTTGTATTATTGTAAGTAGGAAAAATTTTGATCTTCTGGAGTATAATAAAATTCATGCTCTTCCAGAGCAAAAATATTTGCTCTTCTGGAGTATATTAATCTATAATAAAACTTGTGCTCTTCCGGAGCTTAAATATATGCTCTTCTGGAGCATAGTAAAATTTGTGCTCTTCCAGAGCATATTAATTTTCTTTTCATTCTCTTTTTTGAGATTGTACTATCACATGCTACTTACAAATAATTTCCGTTTATTAAATACGGAATATGTTATTGTATTGTCTCCAGGACAAATGCCAAAGTCATTATTATAGAAACTATAGTTTCATGTTCATATTAAAAATTTAACAGTTATAACATACTATAAAATAAAATATAAAATAAATATAATACAATAAAATATAACACATAATAACATGATAAAGCAGAACATAAAATAAATTTTGCACTTTTATCTTAAAATATATATTCGCTTGTACCTTCAGGGTAAGCAAGATAAATAACAATATCAAGAAATGAATTTACTGGAAGTTAATATCACAGTCATCATCTTGAACAAAGTTGATTTCAATAATATTAGATTTGTCCTTCTAGGGCATTTAGTAAAATTCTACCAAATGGCATGTTCAAATGGCCAAACCAAAATTATCATTATATAGTCACATTCACTTCAGGGAATGGAGCAGAGCCAATCAAATGAGATTCATGATTTTTCAATAATAGCTTATTCTTTTGTTCAGCAAATTAAATCCAAAAATTTCGTAAAGCCTTGTTCATGATATTGCTACTGCAGGAGCACATTTAATGTATGAAAAGTAGAGATTTTTTTTTTTTTAGAATGACCATCTTCTGGTGGTCATATCTTTCTTTTAGAATCTTTCAAAGATCTGCAGGATCTTTAACAACAAGAAATTCAATCTTTATACTATCATGAAGATGGTGGCGATGAAAAATTATAACTTTCGCCTTCTTTTATTGTGTCTTCAAGACTATTAGCATTTAAATGCATTTTAGCATCTAATGCCCATGACAAATTTCTTCCGAAAATTTATGGGCCTCGAATTCAAGTTTTGTAATATTGACCATAATAACAGTAATAATAAAAAAATATAAAAATAAATATAAAAGAAATAGAAATATTAGAATAAAAAAAAGCAATAGAAATATTATAACATAAAATAAATAATATATATGCTTACTCGATAAATCTTTCAGCGATATAATAGAATAATAATATAGAATATAAAATATATATACGCATACTTGATAAATCTTTCATCAATATTACTAGAGTAATAACATAGAATATGTGATATATATAAGCTTACTCGATAAATCTTTCAACAATATTAGCACTATATATGTTTTATAAAGAGAAGAAGAAAGTAATAATAAGAAAAGTTTAGAATTAAGTACCTTAGCAAGGTAGAGACTCGTGTTGATAACGTGTTATAAAATGGGGAATGGAATTCACTTCTTAATGAAATAATACAAGCTTGATCAAGGTGATAATACATGGTAGTAATACAACTTTAATGGTAATAATACAACTTTGATAATAATGATAATGGAGAATAGTAAAATATAGATGGAGGGAGATTGGAAGAGAGGTGTATGGAATGAGAAGAGAGTGAAGTTTATGGTGGGTTGTAAGTGTAGGAATGTGAAGGAATGAAGGGGTATTTATAGTTGAAAATGGGAGGATAAAAACAATTAAGTATGATTAATTCAAAAAGATAAAATCAAAGGGATGTTAGGTAAAGGAAGATGATATAAAGATTAGGACAAATAGAATTATAGAGGATAATTATCCAAAGAGATAATTCCAAATAGTAGTTTGGTGTATGGATAAAATATTTACTGAGGGTAAATTCGGATACGATAAAAATAAATTTTACTAGATGGTAACAATGACATTCACAATAATTTATTTATAATACCAACTAAAAAACCCGTATTTTACCACCTTATGTTTATTATTTCAATTTTTTTGTGCCAACTAAACTGTGGTTCAACCGGTTTATGGTGTAGATGGTGACACGTGGCCTCATCAATGCCATCAAAAAATAATAAAAAGTAGGTCAGGTGTAGAAGCCCGTAACCTTCTCTCTCCCCATTCTTTTCTTCTTCTCCAACTCTCTCCTCCCTTCATCTCCCTCCACCTCCGCATGTATTTTTTCACGATTTGAGAAAAAAAAAATTCACTCTTCTCTTCATCTTCCTCCTCCTCTATCTTCTGCCAATCCACTGTTGGAATTATTTAATTTATGGGCTTATATTATTAATTATAATTATATTAAAGGCTGTCTAATTTTATGAGGCCATTAAGTGTTGTATTTTGGGCCATGGAGACATCTATTGTGGTATGGGCTTTTATGTGTAAAAATCCAATACTAGTAATTAGAGTTTTATGGGAACCCTAATTGACCTAGTATATAAAGAATATAACATAGGGTTGTGGTCCGCAAGATTATTCCTGCGTCAGTTTTCTCTGCCCCATCACAGAAAAATACACCAGGCGTTGGAACCAAATCTTGGAAACTCCCAATCCTCTCAAGTTACCGTTCAAGTTTGTTCATCATGGATTTTGGTACGCATTGCTATACCTGATTATTGTTCTTGATTGTCTAATAATTTATCAAGATATTTAAGGCGCAAAGTAATTATTCTAACAAGTGGTAGCGGAGCCTGCTTGATTAAATTATTAGATATCATCAGGTTTTTGAGTTAAAATCGCATGAATATGAATTTTTTTTTTGTTGCCGAATCATGCGTGAAAGTCATTAATTAAATTGACAGTTGAAATTGACATATGGTTTGGTCAATTGATTAAATTGTCGATTGAATTGGCATAGGGATTTTGAGTTGACGATTCAATTGCATATCAAGTGGTTTTGCCGATTCATTCAATTCTCTCTATTAAATTAGAATATGGTCTTATGATTTAACGTTTACGGTGTGAGTCGTTAAATTGAATTCGGTTAATTGAATTATTAATTATATTGGCATCCTGTTTTGATTTGCTGTTTGGATTTGCCGTTTTGGATAATGCCAAAACAATTGCTGTTGGTTGCATGCCATGCGATTCAGTGTTTTCAATTATATATATATATATATTTTGGTCGCATCTGGTTAAAACGAAAATCACATTCGCAGCAAGTGATTTTTGTGTGGCAATTAATAATATATATATATATGTATATATTAGATGTATTCCTTTATTTTTGAATAATGATTCTGTAGATAAGTTTGTGGTGTGGCATGCCACATTCAGTTGGGTATTTTGAAATTACTACACTAGGTTTAAATAGCATATGATAAGTGATTTGTGCAGCAGATTTCACTTTGGTCCTTATAGTTTAGTTTCTGTCATTCCAGTCCTTACATGACAGATTTACAATTTAGTCCTTACATGCAGATTATTTTATAATTTGCCCAAGAATGACTAAAGTTAAGGAATATTTTATTCCGGCAAAATATTTTTTTGTGATATTAAATTTAATATCCAGTATTATATTATTTTGGGATGTCGAGTATTTTAATAGAATAATTGAAGCAACATGTTACTAACGTAACCTCTCTTGTGTAAATTAATTTATTTTAAAATATGAGATGCGTGTATGTGTTATTTATGCGAATAGTAATCAACCCAACGGAGGATGCTATTTGGCCAAATTGCACATATACTTGTGGTAATAAATATGTGCTGATTATCTGGTATGCCATGTGAATAATAAGTCGGTCCAACAAAAGGCTTATTATTTGACAGGTCTAATCATCAATATTTGATTACGACATTGAGAGTACCACTTACAAGTTGACATTTTCTGTCCAACGACTAAAATATCAATGTTGTACTAGGTATCTTATTAGGGCCCACCACACGGATTGAATTTAATTACTATGTTTTGCTTACGGTTTAAAGAATTGTGAGCTGAATGTGTTTAATTCTCTATTAAGTTACAACTTCTACTTCTATGGTGTTAGTAAGTATCAATTTTATATGATGCTGCATGACACAAATTTTGAGATCTGGATGAGAATATTATGATTGTTCTCAATTGCATAAGATCAGGGCTTTGCACTATAGAAAGAATGGCTTATTCCTCATCCAAATAAAAATTTCCCATAAGGTCAAACGGGATTTTTTTGGAGGTGAGAATGCTATAATCGCTTGAGTCTAATGATCATAAGACATACAATTTCAAAAACCTTCAGGGGGCAGTATGTCCATTGAGGATAATGTTTAAAATTTTCTTAAGAAACTTTAAAAGCACTTTGCCAAGAGCATAAAGGCTGAAACAAATTTATCAGTATCAAAATTTATTTTTAAAGGCATAAAGGATAGAGGATGTAAGGGAGTACATCATTCAGATGTCTCATTTTTCTCTAACCCTAATTCCATTAAAGTTAGAGCCTTTTAAAGTTTTGCTCATATTTAGTACTTACATATCTTCTTGCACTCTATGGTGGATCTAAAGTGAGTTAAATACTCATAAGGAATCAAGATTTCTTGATAAGATTATTATGTGCAAGAAGATAATATACTTAAAGAGAAACCATAAAATGCTTGATTTGCAAATTCCTCTAAGGACTACAAAAGGAAAAGAGGAAATAAAGCTGCAATTGGGATACCACGAAGGAAAGTGCAAAAGCAACAAACTTTGGTATTTACTTGTTACTTTTGCAAGAAGGGTGGAAATAGTAAAATATCCTAACTGTGGGCGTGTTGAGAAAGGTACTTAGTTTGTTTTAAAGTTAATTTGACTTATGTACCGAGACACACTTTATGGATAGATTTCAGTTTTACTATTCAGATAAGTGTATCCATGCAAGAGTTGTTGATGTGTCAAAAGCCAAATGATGTTGAAAGATATATCTTTATGGGGCAATGACATGTAAATCAACTTTTATTGAAGCTCTGAGGCTTTATAGGTTGCTAATGAGAATTGAATTGTATTTGAGTTTGAGATAGACCTTTTGGTACCATCTTTTATACAAAATTTAATTTATTTCTATTATGGACAAATCTGGTTATTCTTTTCTATTTAGAAATAATAAATTTTATATTTTAGATGGAATTTAGTTTATTTATAATTTTGAACAAATCTGGTTATTCTTGTCCATTTAGAAATAATAAAGTCGGTCTTTTGAAAATTGAAATTCTATTGATACTAGTTCTCAATTTGTAAATGACAACCTATATTTAAGGCTTCATATATTGGAATCTTGCATAATAAAGCATGGTACAAAACTGAAATTAACTAAAATAGAATAAAGTTATTATATCTATTTTTGGTGGCCACAATGATAGATATAATAAATAAGGTGGAAAATCTCTATAGCCTTTCTCTTAATTCTTAGAGGTATATGGCTTCCAGTACACAATGTTGTGTAAAATTAAGCATGAATAGTATTGCTGAAAGATGCAATAAAATGCTTAAGGACATGGTAAGATGTATGATTAGTCATTCTATTTTACCAATTTCGCTCTAAGAAGAAGCACTAAAGATACAGCTTATATCCTCAGTAAAGTTACAGTCAAAGTAATAGCTAATACTCCTCATGAAACATGGACAAGCTAGAAGCATAATATTAGGCATCTATTCATTTGGAGTGATCCAACTAAGGGTAGGCCATTTAGGCCAACACAAAGAATTTAGATCTAAAGATTGATAGCTACTACTTTGTTAAGTAACTTTGAGTAATTATGGGGTTTCAAGTTCTTTGTCCCACAATCCAGTTATTTTGTGACAGAAATTTAGATTTCTTGAGGAACTTGAGTTTGGAGGGGAAGATAAGATGGAAAACATTATCTTTGAGGAGGAATTTATTTCTCTTCTTATGGTTTTTATAGACAATGATCAGGTTTCCATCACTGATGTTATTCAAGATAACATTGTTGGAGTCTTTCTCTCAAATTCAGAAATCATTCATAAGGTTCAAACTCAACAACCTCAAGAACAAGTGCCGCTAAAGAAATCCACTTGAGAAAGGAGAAGTGCAAATTCAGATGATTATATTATCTTTTCCTAAGAACATAAGGATAATGTAGGATTGATGGAAGATGATTTTATCAACTTCCATCAAGTCATAAAGAGTTCTTATCCTCAAAAGTGGAATGATGCCATGAAGATGAGATTAAGTCTATGAAAAATAAAGATATTTAGGATCTTGATGAATTGCCTGAAGGTGAGAAACCGATTGGTTACGAATAGTTATTTGATACCAAAAGGATTTAAAGGGCAATTTTGAAAGATATAAGGCTCGTCTTGTCATAAAGGATTGTACTCAAAAGGGTGGCATTGGTTCTAAAGGGTCTTTCTCTCCGATTTCAAGGAAAGACTCTTTCAAGATAATAATGTCACTTGTGGCTCATTTTATCGTTGAGCATTAGATGAATATAAAGATTGTGTTTCTCAATTGTGATATTGAAGAGACAATTTGTATGGTGCAACCATAGAATTTGTGTTGGTAGACTCAAAGAAGATGGTTTGCAAATTAAAAGAATCCATCAATAAGCTTAAACAAGCTTTCTGTCATTGGTATTACTATTTTTGTCTAATAATGATCTCATTCGGTTTTGAGATAGATATAGCGAAAATTTTGTATCCCATAAGTTCAATGGGAGTAAAGATAGTTTCCTAGTTTAATATGTCAACGACATATCATTTGCTAATAGTGAGATATGCATAAAGTACTAACCAAGAAGTTTCTAATACTCTTAGAAACAAAAGATCTGGTGTAGCCTCTTTTGTCTTTGGAATTCAAATACGTTGAGATTATTCTCAAGGTGTTCTTGAATTTTCACAAAAGAGTTATCTTATTAAAGTTCTTAGCAAAATTTGATTATAAAATTGTGAACCAAGAAATACCCCTATTTCTAAAAGAGACAATTTTATTCTCGATTAATGCCCCGAGTATAAGATGCAAATTTTATTATGCATCTATAGTTAAAAAGTCTTATGTATACTCAAGTATGTATGTATTTGGATATAGTATACATTCCTAGGATATTATATAGACAAAATATCTCAATAACCCTATAATGGATCACTAAAGAGCAACAAAAGGGGTTATACGGTATTTGTAGAGAATAAAGTGTATGTGCTCACATATATGAAATTAGAATCTATGGAGATCATTGGGCATTCTGATTCTAATTTTGATGGATGCCAATAAGGTAATAGATCTACATTTGGGCTATATTTATTTACTAGCTGACGAAGCTATTTCTGAAAGAGTATTAAGCAGACACTTAATGCTTCTTCTAATATGGTAGCTGAGTTTATAGCCTGTTTTAAGGCATCCGAGTATGGAATATAACTACTTAATTGTCACTAAGCTGCAAATTGTGAATGGCATTGGTAAGCCATTAAGGATGTTGTGTGACAAATAATAAGCCATTGTGTATTCCATCATTAACAACAACTCATTAAATTTTCTGCTGTTAAATAAAGAGTTCAGAGAGAACAAGTGCATATAGAACATATTGGCACAAACTCTATTGTTGCGGATCCGCTCATTAAAGAGATTACCAGTTAAGGTTTTTCATGAGCATACTGCTCATATGAGCTTCAGATTCGTCATTGTTTGACAAAATACAGTTTCAGTGGGAGTTTGTATTTTGTTGTTCTTATTTTTAGATGCACTTAGTATTTTCTGCAGAATAAAGTACATTTGGTTCATTTAGTCTCTAAACATGTTATTATGGTTTGATCTCATAAGGGTTTTGAGGACTAGTTGGAGATAGGCATGTATGATCACATTACATGTAATTTCCATGCTACACATCCATACTTGATCATGTCATTGAATATGTTAGTATGGTGACCATTGATGGGTCCAGTTACGAATAAGTGTAACGAAGGCCTCTTTGATCTCATACTAATGTAGTAGATGGACCAGATTGTTTAATGAGATATTTCAAGAAAGACAGTCATTTGTGTACACACTCTGGAATATAATTGTCTCAAGAATAATATAGCCCAAGTGGTCTATTTTTATGGGCTTATATTATTAATTACAATTATATTAAAGGCTGTCTAATTTTATGGGGCCATTAAGTGATCTATTTTGGGCTTTGGAGACATCTATGGTGGTATGAGCATTTATGTGTAGAAATCCAATACTAGTAATTAGAGTTTTATGGGAACCCTAATTGACCTAGTATATAAAGAATATAACATAGGGTTGTGGTCCGTAAGATTATTCCTGCGTCAGTTTTCTCTGCCCCATCACAGAAAAACACACCAGGCGTTGGAACCAAATCTTGGAAGCTCCCAATCCTCTCAAGTCACCGTTCAAGTTTGTTCATCATGGATTCAGTTACGCATTGCTATACCTGATTATTGTTCTTGATTGTCTAATAATTTATCAAGATATTTGAGGCACAAAATAATTATTCTAACATCCACACCATCCCTCTTATCCTTCTAAATCTTACTTTGAGTGTCCTGGTCTTTCTAGTTACGGTTGCAAGTGAAGAAGCAAGAATTCCCCAATTGCAATTCTTCCAATCGATTTATGGCCCCTCGATCATTCTCTTCTCTCTCTCTCTCTTTTTTTTCCCCCCCTTTTTGGTGTGCTGATGATACTAGTCAATCAATTTACTTCGCAACCATGGTTATAATTCGTGTAAGATAATTTTTTTGGTGAAGGCATAGCCACCTTACTATCAATTATAAAGTACATATTTAGGCGCTTGTTTTCAGGTCATGCACAATCTGGTAGTGATGATGAGCATTAGAATTTGAATTGTTGAGGAAATTTGAAAGGGAAGGTATGAGTTCCAATACTTTTCTACTTCAATCAGGCCTATATTCACATTAGAATGATATATACCAATTGAGATAACCCATTGATTATTTTTTTGATAGGTAAAAATTGATTGATTTTTTTTTTATATGCAATGTTCGATGGTGTGAGTGTGGAAATGGAAGACGGAGGCCGGAGACAGTGGGGGAGGCGGAGGCGAGAGGAAGAGGAAGATAAGTTTTTTTTTTTTAAGAATTATTTTGACGGGTGCTGATGAGGCCACGTATTGCCATCTACACCCTCTATCAATAAACCGGTTGAATCGGGTACTAAAATATTGAAATAACAAGCTTGAGGTACCAATTTGTTTCAAAACAAGGGAGGTAAAATGTATTTAACCCTGAAAATATAGTAGTACAAGAAACAAAAATTCACTTTATCCCACAGCTAGGGCTGGGTAGGTCCATAATGCCATCTGGCTCTTAGTTGTTGTTGGCATACAAGTTATGTTAACCAGCTGATAAAAATAATGAACGTCAACGACTACATATGTCAAGATTTTAATTCTGTAAAACCTTTTCTTTTTTATGCTAACGAGACTTTATTCATTGCACAATATATACAAAGTAGTTACATAAATCAACGACATACATGAGCCGAACACTACATAGACTGAGCCTAACAGCACTGTCAAACATACTCAAAATACATTACCAAGCAGGGGCCTAAGGTGCAGATTGAAGTAGATTAAAGTTACGACGAGGAGCCTTCCATTTTTTGATGAATTCTGCGTTAGATAAAACAGGGGAGGTGCTCACAGGAAACTCATTGCACATGGCCTTGATCCATAATGTCACATTGACCAATGCAAGATCCACCACTCTATCAATATCAACCGTTACCTTGTTAAAAATCCTCTTGTTCCTTTCTAGCCAAAGAGACCAAAGTACAGCTGAGGCTATCATCCACCGCGACTGCAGTTATGCTGCGAGAGAAGAGTCCATTGCAATAAGAAGTCCTCTAGTGTTGCAGGTATAGACCATACGACTCCCCACCACCTACAAACTTTAGACCAAACACGCCATGAGAATGGACACAGCAGCAGAAGATGGTCGCGAGATTCAAAACATCGCGAACAAAGAGGACACATGGAATCCGCTAATGTGATAATACCTCTATATCTGAGCACGTCCTTTGTTGGGATACCATTGTTCAAAGCCAACCAACATTCAATCTTGTATGGAACTAGAGCAAATAAAAGGTTTGCAGCAGGAGATACCTTTCAGCGAATTCTGTAAAACTTAAATGACTGATGAAGCGAAATCAGAAAGAATGGGGGTAGAAGCTAGCCACAGAATTAGGAGGGTGGATCCAGATTGAATCCAGGTCTGGATTTTCGGTATTGGCGTTTGAATAGGCATCCACCATCCACAGCCACTCTGTGGTGTCGTTGGAATAAACACGATGATGGGTAATCATTGCACCTGCAAATGCACTGGCTTCTCCCTCCGCTGGAACAGAGAATGGGTTAAGCTGGTTGCCCCTCGGCAGGAAAACAACTGTTCGATCCTTCCAACCGGGTTGTTTTACCCAGACTCTTCGCCCGAAATCAAAGCTAAAAGTTGCATGTGGAGAATCCCAACTTACCAAAAGCAGCTGACCACCACCATCATCAGATTCGGTCAAGCAGTCATCAAGCAACGAAAACTCTTTGGAACCAGGGTAAAGCAGAAGCCACTCCCGCGTAGCAACCGTGAAAGCCCCAAGAGCTCCTTCATCGAAAAGGCAGTAGAACGCTCCATTTGAATATACCACACTCCGTAATAAAGAATCAAGAATAATAGGGTCCAGTACTTTGAATTGTTTTCCAAGCCTGATCGCCTCGACGACATATGCTTAACTCGCTACTTCCCTCGTCTTCGTCGTCTAATAATGTACTCAAAGCAAAGAACACACAGTCTTCAGATGTTGGACTACTGCTGGAGAAAGTAGCTATGTAAGCCGCATGCTTCAAATCGGGTAGATCATCAATAACCTCACCGCAGAAAGGATTGTACAAGAACAGGCGAACAACACTCGTATTTTGATGCCCACGTTGAAACATTACCCAACCGTTGTTTGAATAAAGAGCTTCTGTGTACGCAAATTTGCCTAATAACTCTTCTTCTCGTCCCTTGAGGAATTCATCCCCTACTATGGAGTAGGTTTTTCTGTCTGATGGGACATATAGCTCACACAGGCTCTTGACATCATCTGGGTGTCTCCAAGAATAGAACATTATCCAGGGCAATCTATCCAGGGGTCTAAT
>JAKUCV010000617.1:3868-15622 GCA_028386065.3 Turnera subulata | reverse complement strand
AATTCCTGTCCATTAAAAAGTTAAAAAATTTCGGAGGCAGTTCTAGTCTGTTGTACTTGTTGATTTTATCTTTTCACGTAAAGTTAATGAAGGTAATGCACAAGTAATGCGAAGCTGGAGATGAGTTTTGAGGGACCCTAGTAAAATAGACATGCGTATTCCTATTTTTCTGTAAGTGCTTTGTAAAAGTACAATTTTATTTTTGGGTACATAAGATTAAAATTTTATTAGTGTTGTTGAATTTTTCAAATCTATTACATAGTTACAAAAAATAATAATTCACTTGCTACTCTACTTTAAAATATAAACAACAAATAATATATTTAAATATTAATAGCTATTATTCAAGTATAATAAAATATTATGCATCAAATAATAATATAACAATATTATTCCGGTTTGGGATTAGGATTTTGGGGTGAGGCAATATTAAGTGCTACTTACATATTGAATCGAACTCTTAATAAAAGGAGCAAGATCACCCATTTGAGTTTTGGAACAAAAGAAAATCAGATCTTAGTCATCTAACAGTTTGGGGATGTAGAGCAATTGTAAGAGTTCCTAAGCCTAGGAAAAGAAAATTAGGCGAGAAAGGAATTTAAAGCATTTTCATAGGATATGCACATCATTGTAATGCTTATAGGTTCATGGTTATAGAACCTAATGATGCAATAACAATTAACACTGTTATTGAATCAAGAGATGCCTTATTTGATAAGCCAAGATTCAATTCCAATAAAAAATCTATAGTATCTCCATCGGATATTCCAAACTCAAATACAAATAAAGACTTAAGTGATATACTTGTGCCAAGAATGAGCAAAAGAGTTAAAAAGACAACATATTCATCGGACTTCTATGACCTAGTTGAAGGAACAAGAGAAGAAACAAAAAATCATGTACCTTTTTGTTATAATGTAGAAGGAGATCCCCAGACTTATAGTGAAGCTATGAAGTCACAAGATTCTGCCTTCTGGAAAGAAACAATTCAAGATGAATTGGAATCTATTATGGGTAACAAAATTTGGAAATTAGTAGACCTACCACTAGGTTCTAAGCCGATTGGATGCAAATAGATTTTGAAAAGAAAAATGAAAGTTGATGGCACAATTGATAAGTTCAAAGCTACGTTGGTGGCGAAAGGATTTACTCAGAAAGAAGGAGTAGATTATTTTGATACCTATTAGCCAGTAGCTACAATAAGATTATTGATTGCACTTGCTGTGAATACCTGACCCAAAATCACTTGGGCCTATTCACCTATTCCTTCACCTTCTTCCTCGGGTCAATCCCATATTATTGGAGTCGCCACCCAAATTTTATTCAGGAAAAAAAACTTGGGAAAAACTTTCATATGACTCGTTTAGGAAACATGGTCAGGGCGAACCATAAGACATGGGATCGGGGGTTCGTCACGGAGGAGAAGGTGTTAGGAACCCATCCGTGTTCGGTCGAAACCTTGTGCAATTGAAGAGTACAAGTGTGCCTTGTGCAGGTGTGTAAGTATGGAAATGCATCACATAAAAATAACAAAATTGAATTGGAGGGGAAGGAGAAGAAAGTTTGGAATAAAAAGGGAAAATAAAAATATTTGGGCTTGAGTCTCCACCACTAGAGACCACATGCGTACCCCAGCGACCGGGTTCAAAGCCCATGTAGTTCTTATCATGGCATCATAGCAATCATATAATCAACAAAAGCATCATCAAATCACCGGCAATTATTAATCAATAGCGTGCACAATTAAAAGGGGTAGAACACTTATCTCGATTGTTGGACAGAATCTATGGTCGTCTTCTACTGGATTTTGGACGATGCAAAAGGTCGATTCAGCTCTGGTCTCAACAAAAAGGTTGTAGCTCTTCCTCTTAGCTTTCCAAAGAGTCCAAAATCACAGCAATCTAACTTCTAGAATCTGAGATATTAACTTATTTTCTGAGGCTGCTCGCATCAGGTCCTTCTATTCGGATTGCCCACCTTCTTGGCTCCTTGATTGCTTTTGATTGCTTCCTCCTCTTGATCTCCTCTTGATTTCCTCTTATTGGCTCCTTCCTTGATGCTTTCCCACGAAATTTCTCAAGAGTTTCTGCCTGTAGGAATGTTTCTAGGCTTGGAGAAGTAGAGTTTCTTCGAGCAAACAAAGCTTATGGGGGTGTGTGTGTAATGAGACCTTGCTCCCTTGAAATGTGTGTGAGGGGTCCTATTTATAGTGTTCTGGGAAGCCTAGGGGCATGGACCTGCTTAATGGTGAAGATTATGCCCGAAAATCTTGTCCAAAACTGCGTAGGATCGAATTAGAAACAAAATCGAAAAAATCGGGAATCCTGGGCACCCATGACCGCCGCTGCCGGTGTTCATCTTCTGGATGACCACCAGTGCCGGCGGTCATGTGGGGATGTCCTCCAGGCCCTGGCGGTCGTCTCGAGATGACCGCCGGTTGCCCCGCGTGTCTCTCGTTCTTTCCCTTTTCGACCCCCAATCCCCCTAATTCAGCTCTGATTTGATCCTATCGCATAATCAACCCCTAATAAACCCAGAATCACTTAATTACTTGATCATCACTCCCCTAAATCATTTCATTACTGATTGATTACACATTAATACCCATTTTAAGCAAAATCATACCAAAAATACAAAATCTACTTAAATGATGATTTAACTCTAATTTTCCACGAAGATCAGAGCTAAAATTAGCCTGCAAGAAATGTGTTAATGGGCTAGATCAACTCTAGAGAATTCATTAATTTGGACCCTTAAATCTATTCCTAACCCAAAAATAAATCATCTCAATATAATTGGGTTAAAAACAACTAAAAGAGCCCATGCAATAAAATGAAATGCATTTTAATATAAATAAACCTTATATATTTTTTGCTAAGATTAAATCATCTCATTATTCCTAAGATTTAAATGCATAACGGTTTAGATTATCAAAATAAATTAATTTCACTAAGTTAAATTCTTATCATACTTTAACTCAAAATCAAATCATCTCATTGACCTTGAGCTTAAGCATGCTTGGAATCTAATTTTAGTAAAATGTTCATGGGTCAAATTTGGGTGTTCACACTTGCATCAATCTATAACCTAGTTATTCACCAAATGGATGTTAAAAAAATATTCTTAAATGGTGAATTGGGTGAGGAAGTTTACATGGAACAATCTGAACGTTTTGTCTTACAAGGACAAGAACATAAGGTTCGTAAACTTGAGAAGATATTTCTAAGTACAACAATTTTTTCCTTCAAATATTATCACTCAATTAATGAACTAAGAAAAGTGTTTATCTCTCTCTCTTTTTCTTAACTTTGAGAACTGCAAGTGCACTAACTTTGCTTGAATTCGGAATCTCGGTTTAGCAGCTCTAAGGTTCTCCTTGAATTAGCATCTCATTATATAGGCAAGTTGGATAGTGGCAATTTCAAAAGATCCATTACATGTCTCTTTCCATCCAGCTTGTTTGTCTTCCGAGTCGCCAGAGCGTCAACGTTCACTTTGCCTGTTGTCCCTCTCACTTTGGCACGAGATCCAGCTGTCAACAGCTTTTTGTCATTGATATCATTGTTTAGCATAGTCCTAGATTGGTCTTAGGAAGTTTGAATTCAGCTGACATTTGATTTGTTTAAGGTAGCCTTTTCATTGATTCAGATTCCACAAATGGTAGTGTACTAGGTTCCTTTGACCAATCCCCATAGGGATTAAACAAATCAAGTCTCATGGATGTCTTTTGGTGAAAGCGACATCTCATGTGCACTAACACACTCTCCAATCCGAGTCACTTCTTCTTCCAAGGAGTTTATCACGGATGGGGTACTTGTGCGAGCTGCAAATCATGGTTAGAAGCACAAGATGCTATACATAGGTTTGTATAGGTTTGACATAATCAAAACCTAGTTAGTGTATTTAATTATATAATAATAATTGATATATTAAATTGTATTTAAAGTCATATAATAATATTATAATCAATGTCACAATTTAATCCATGTCGTATGTTAATAATCATACTTAATTAGGACTAAGCAACTTCCTAATCATCAACCGATTCACATTCTCTCCATCTTTGATAATGACAAACCTTAAACAAATGTGAATTTTGTGTATTCTAAGCTCCCCATCAACATATGCTCCCCCTAGATCAAATATTTTTCCAATTTGTCCATCTTTCAAGCGGTTATAGCATAAGGAGCAGAAAAATAAATTGAAGACATAAAATTTAGAAAGCCACATTATATTAAAAGAGAATGAGCATGTCGAAAAAAAACACAGATCCACATGCTTCCGAAACTAAATATCTCCCTCAGCCTAATCTCTACCCCTTTTTAGCATCACAAAAAGCACAACTAGGGTGGACAGATTGGCACCGAGAATGCCACAACAGAAACAACAGCAACAGACAGTAGACAAAACCAGTCAAGAACCAAATAGACAACAACAAAAAGATATATTGGCACCAAAGATGCCACAATAACTAGCAAAGTACAGCAAATAGATAAACAAGCATAAATAAAACATGCATGATCCTAATTGAGCATCAGATTTGGATAGCCCTGAGAGGTCAAACACTGGCAGATTTCTGGCTGGACGAGGAATCAGAAGACTCAACATCATTGCTACCGTCATCTCCTTCATCGGTTGTCTCAACCGCATTCTCGGCAACCAACAGATCCAGTTGAGCTTTTCCCATTTCCATAATTTTCTTCATCATACCTTTAAGCTCATACAGCTCTTCCTCCACATCCTTTATGTCCTCAGTCAAAGCCTCAATATGGGCATCCTTAGAAGTGCTCGGCTGGACCACATAAAACACCCCATGTTTGTTCCTTTTGAGCCGCATTTTGCTAAGAGTAGCAGTGCAGATGGAATCACCAAGTATCGGATGATGTGCTTTGGTGGGAATCACACCAAAGTGACGAGCAATCAGGGTGATGAGGCTTCCATAAGGTCGAGCAGCAGAGAGACGAAGATGGTGAAAGATGATGTACCCATAGTCAATAGGACTGTTTGTCAGCACACAACCCAGAAGCCACATGTCATAAGTTTTGAGCAAGGTCTGGTGTCCTCCACAGGGAATTAAGACTCTTGTGATAAAATAAAGAACCAACCTATGCTCGGGACAGAGATCCTGATAGGAACCCTTCTTGATGGACTGCCCAAATAACTTCTTCGTATGCTCAGAAAAACTAGGTATGTTGGGCACATTGACAGGATTTCCAGAGGTAGTGTTATAGTACTTAACAGACCCTTTCTTCAATTTCAACAGCTTCCTAATCAATTTGGCATTCACAAACACAGAGATCCCACAAATCGTGCTTTGAAGACCAATAACGTTACCAATATCATCATGCTTAGGTAACATATTTGTGTGGAATTCCTGAACCAAGGATTCATAAGCAGATTTCTGAAGAGTGGCTAGTGTGGTGAGTTGAGCCCGCTTTACTATTTCCACAACAACAGACCCAATCAAATCCTCAAAGTGGACAGAAATAGATTTCCGAAATTTGAAAGCACTGCCCACAATTCCAGTGGGATCCTTCTCTTCCTCATCATCATCAGCAATCTTCTTAACCTTCTTTTTGGACCTGGAGATTTTTCATGACTTGCTGACATGCTTGACCGAGGGCTCGTAGTATTCTTCACTCTCAGATCCTTCTTCTTCACCCTCAGGCACCATAGGTGTATCCCCGGTTACTCCCTCAGGGGTTACATTAGGAATCACTTCATCGTCATCCTCATCATCTTCCTCTGATTCAGCAACCTCATAAACCACTTTTTCTTTCCCCTTTCTAGTTGCAGGTGTCTTCAACCTTTGTACCCGGGTGCTGTCCTTTAGCGTCCGCTTTGGCATCGCAGATGCCATAAGCTTTTCTGGTCGAGTGGACTTCTTAGTAGCAGCGGTTTTGGCTCTTTTGGATGGATATTTCTGGGCTATAGGAGTGTCATCATCTGAGAGGGTTTTCTGAGAGGAGTTCCTAGGGTTCTCGAGTTGATTTTCAGGAGTAGGGTTAGGAGGAACCTCAAAAATATTCTGGGTAATGGATGGATTGTCAGTAGGAGGAAGGTCAATGAGTGAGGGTTGTTTTTGAACAAGCTCAAGTACCTTGGCCTGCTTCTCAAGTTCGAGTTCCTTCACAAAGTGATCAATCATTGATTTCCTTTTCAAGGCACAGAATTTGGTCTGCTCAATAGGATCAGTAAGGTGTGGAGGAATTCGAATATGGGATAAGAACTCATCTGTAGAGGCTGCAATGTTTGCAAGTGTTTTTGCTGCCTCTTGGTCAGTGATTAAATCAAGTGTTATATCTTTCTTAATCACATGGTCTCTAATAAAATGGTGCCTTATTTCTATATGTTTTGTTCTAGAGTGTTAAATAGGATTCTTTATTAGTTTATAGCACTAGAACTATCACATAAAATAGGTATAGTTTCCAACTTTAAACCATAGTCTAGTAGGATTTGTTTCATCCAAAGTAATTGTGCACAACAAGACCCTGCAGCTACATACTCAGCCTCGGTTGTAGAAGTAGCAACAAAATTTTTCTTTCTT
The DNA here is from genome assembly GCA_028386065.3 of Turnera subulata. Lineage (NCBI taxonomy): Eukaryota > Viridiplantae > Streptophyta > Magnoliopsida > Malpighiales > Passifloraceae > Turnera > Turnera subulata. The sequence continues at coordinate 9,075 of JAKUCV010000617.1, read as the reverse complement.
ACTAGACCAAGACACAAGTAAATTTCCCAAAAATTGACATGTTCCATTAGTACTCTTCTTATCAAGCATGCATCCAGTAAAGTCAGCATCAGAATATCCAGTTAAATTAAATGATTCAACCTTAGGATACCAAAGACCTAGAGAGGGTGTTCCATTAAGGTATTTAAAGATTCTTTTAATAGCCCTCAAATGAGATTCTTTAGGACATACTTGAAAGCGAGCACATAAGCACACACTAAACATAATGTCAGGTCTAGATATAGTGAGATAGAGGAAATTTCCAATCATACCAGTATATTTCTTAATGTCCACATCTTTATCGGATTCATCTTTATCAAGTTTTGTTGTTGTGCGCATAGGAGTTGGGCTCACTTTGGCGTCTGACATGCCAAACCGTTTGAGTAGCTCCTTTGTATATTTAGTTTGACCAATGAAGATGCCATCATCATATTGTTTGATTTGGAATCCAAGAGAGAACTTTAGTTCCCCCATCATGGTCTTCTCGAATTCACTATGCATTAGTTTTTCAAAATCTTAACATAGAGCATCATTAGTAGCACCAAATAATATATCATCAACATAGATTTGCACAATAATTAAGTCATTCTTTTGGTGTTTCACAAAGAGTGTGGAATCAACTTTACCTCTAATAAAATTTTAAGGGAGAAGAAATATACTTAACCTGTCATACCATGCCTTGGAGCTTGTTTGAGTCCATATAGAGCCTTTTTAAGCTTATATACATGTTTTGGATGCTCATAATCCTAAAATCTGGGAGGTTGCTCCACATACACCTCTTCCATGATTATACTATTCAAAAAGGCACTTTTCACATCCATTTGGTAGAGTTTGAAGGACTTATAGGATGCATATGCAAGTAGCATCTAAATGGACTCTAAGCGAGCAACGGTGCAAAAGTCTCATCAAAGTCAATTCCTTCTTCTTGGTTGTAGCCTTGTGCCACAAGCCTAGCTTTGTTCCTTGTCAGCCTCATCCAATTTGTTCCTAAATACCCATTTAGTTCCAATTAATGGGTAATTGGCGGGTCTAGGAACTAATTTCCAAACATCACTTTTCTCAAATTGATTGAGCTCTTCTTGCATAGCCATCACCCAATTTTCATCATTGATGGCATCATCGACATTTTTGGGCTCAATTTGTGAGAGAAAAGCTTGATGGGAATTAAGATTGTGCAAGGATGATCTTGTAGTTACACCTTTAGTTGGATCTCCAATAATGTCACTGGTTGACAGTCCTTTTGGCACCTTCAATGCCGAATTGTCAGGTATTGCATGTGCTGCAGCTTGTGAATTGGTTTCATGTCGAGTTGCGGTATCACCATGCAACTCTTCTTCAATCTCAGCAGACCTCTCAGGAATGTTAGCAATAATATCTCTAGGCTGCTGACAAAATACATCCTCAACTGCATCATCATTGTTAGTTGACTCAATTTCATCAAATACCACATGTATTGATTCCTCAACTATAAGTATTCTTTTATTGTAAACTCTATAAGCTTTACTTCTAGTTGAGTATCCTAGGAACACACCAACATCAGATTTAGCATCAAATTTCCCTAGTGAGTCTTTGGTGTTTAATATAAAGTATTTTGACCCAAAGACTTTGAAGTAGCTTATATTTGGCATTCTATCATGCCAAAGCTCATACGGTGTTTTCTCAAGTTGTGACCTAATAGTTACCCTATTTAGAACATAGCACGCAGTGTTCACGACTTCAGCCCGAAAGTAAGTTGGCAATGATTGTTCATTTAGCATTGTTCTTGCCATTTCTTGCAATATTCGGTTCTTCCTCTCTACTATCCCATTTTGTTGAGGAGTTCGAGGAGCCGAGAATGTATGTTCAATCCCATTTTCTTCAAAAAAAAAGATTAAAAACAAGATTATCAAATTCACCTCCATGGTCACTCCTAATCTTTTTTATTTTATAACATTTTTCATTTTGAAGTTTTCTTACTAAAGAGGCAAACACATAAAGTGCATGATCTTTTTGTGAGAGAAACATAACCCAAGTAAAACGGGAATAGTCATCAATAATGACAAATGTGTAACTTTTACCTCCAAGACTTACCACATTAATGGGTCCAAACAAATCGAGAAGTAAAAGCTCAAGTGGTCTAGTAGTGGAGATGCACTTCTTTGGTTTGAATGAACTTTTGAATTGCTGTCCGTATTGGCATGCTTGACATACCTTTTCTTTTTCAAACTTAAGCAAGGGTAGTCCCTTTACAAGTTCTTTCTTTTGAAAATTTGATATAAGCTCATGATGTGCATGCCCTAATCGTCTATTCCAAAGCTCAGCAGTCTCTGTTCTAACATTTAAATACTTGTTTTCCGGATTAGAGGCATCAACCATATCAATAGAATACAAGTTTCCTTGTCTTTTACCAACAAGCAAAGTTTGATTATCATCATTTTTAGTTACTAAGCATTTGTTAGAATCAAAAATTACTTTGCATCCACGGTCACACAATTGACTTATGCTAAGAAAGTTGAATTTTAGATTTTGAACTAACAACACATGCTCAATGGTTGGATCCTTACCGATATTACCTATACCCAACACCTTTCCTTTCGATTTGTCGCCAAAGGTGACAGAACCTTTACCTCTCGGATTTAAGGTTGAGAACTTGGACATATCACCCGTCATATGTCTTGAGCACCCACTATCGAGCACCCACTCATCCCTATTGACCTGTTGCAATGTCAAGTTTTAGGTACCCAAACATGCTTGGGTCCTTGTGAATTAGTCTTGGTACCTTTAGGTATATAAACTTTATGGGACAATTCTTTCTCCTAAAGATGCAATTCTTGATTTTGTGTCCATGTCTATTACAATAGTGACAAGTGATGTTATGGCTAGATGTTGTCCTAACAAATTCAGTCCTATGATATGCTTTAGTTTTTCGGGTATTAGAAGCATAGTTAGGCTTAGCTTGAAAAATGTGATGTGTAGCTCCAAGACCTATCTTTTGTAATGTATGTCTTTGTTGTCTTAGAATCATATCTAAACCTTTACTACCATGATCAAACTTTTCAAAGAATCCACAGTCTTTTTCGGATCCATATTTTCATGTGCAAGTCTTGTATTCTCTTCTTTACATGTATCAAGTTGTTGCACAAGAACCTTTTTTGACTTAGCAAGAGTTTCTCTATCTGCTTTGGCGTCTTCAAAGCCATTATTGCACAGAGTCAGATTTTTAGCCATTTCTTCATTTTTTACTTTCTTTTCAGATTCTAAAAGTTCAACCTTCCTTTTCAATGCTTTGTTTGTCTTAGCCATGGCTTTAAAACTTTCATATAATTTTTCATATGTATCATGGAGTTCATCAAAAGAAAAGCTAGATGAGTTGGAATGATTTACCTCTTTTTCTTCTTGTGCCATAAGACAAAGGTTTGCCGATTCCTCTTCATCCGATTCATCATCAGAATCAAGGTCATCCCATGCAGCCATTGTTTTCTTCCCCTTGTTCTTGAAGTTGTTGAACTTGGGTTTTCGTATGTTGGGACATTCGGCCTTGATGTGCCCGGGTTGATTGCAACCATAGCACAAAAATTGCTCTTTCTTTGATTCATCAACCTTCACACCTCTGAAGTTCCTACCCTTGAGGTTTCTCCTATTCATGAATTTCACAAATTTCCTTGTAATTAAAGCAACATCTGGGTCACTTTCTGAATCACTCTCATGTGAAGACTTGAGAGCTATATCCTTCTTTCTTTTTGGGTTTTCCTCAAATTTTGACCCATGAACAATGAAACTTCCCATAAGATCATCGTAAGTGAGAGTGTTCATGTCTTTGGCTTCCTCAATAGCAGTAACCTTCAGTTCCCATTCAGAGGGAAGAAAACAAAGAATTTTTTGTCACATTCTCCTTGTTTGTGATGATTTTGCCAAAACAAGCCAAGTTGTTACAGAAGATAGTGAATCTTGTGTCAAGTTCTTGTATGGTTTAATCTGGCAACTTTTAGAACAACTCAAACTCTCTCATCAGCCGGTTCATCTTTGACTCTTTGACTTAATTGGTTCCTTCATGCGTAATGCATAGAGTACTCCAAATTTCATGTGATGTTTCGCACGATCTGACTCTTTCAAATTCGGCTTGACTGATGCCACAAAGAAGTGCATTCTTTGCTTGGGCATCTAGTTTAATTTTCTTCATTTCAGCTTCACTCCAGGACTTCATTTCCTTGGTTGGACGTTGGTAGCGGAGCTTAACTCTCTGAAAGACTTAACCGTTTGAGAGGAAATTCTCTATGGCTTCTTCAAGTAATCATGCAGGACTCTTCGAAGGACAATCAACCACTCGCCCACCGTTTTTTGATGGCACAAATTACAGCTGGAAAGAGAGGATGAGAATTTTCCTCCAATCCAACAACTATGCTCTTTGGCGAATCATGAAGATTGGAGAGCAAATTCCGACGAAGAAAGTTGGTGAAATCCAAGTGCCAAAGACGGAGGAGGAATACAACGCTGCAGACATTACGTTGGTTGAAAACAATGCCAAATCAATCAACATGCTCTACTGTGCAGTCAACCCCGATGATGACCGGAAAATCTCTTGCTGCACAACCGCAAAAGAAATGTGGAATACGCTGGAGGTCACCTATAAAGGAACCGATCAAGTTCGAGAGGCCAAAATCGACTCCCTCACTGCAGATTACGAACTCTTTCGAATGAAGGAGAACGAAGGAATTGAGGAGATGTTTGAACGATTTTCTAAAATCGTAAATAACCTTCATGCTCTCAAGAAGGTCTACTCCGACAAGGACTTGGTCAGAAAAGTCCTTAGATGCCTCACTCCCGAATGGCGTTCCAAAGCCGACGCAATCTATGAAAACATCAGGACATCAAACACAACCATTGACAGTCTTAGAGATAATCTTCTAACCTATGAAACCACTATCCTTAAACCCTCTTTGCAGGAACTAAAGAAGAAGAACATAGCTCTCAAAGCTTCTACCTCCAAGACACAAGAGCTCACTGAATCGGACTCTAGCGATGATGATCAAGAACTCGGACTTGTCATCCGCAAATTCCACAAATTCATGAAGAAGGAATTTGTAAAGAAAGGGAGAAAGATGTCCGGACCACCCAAATGCTATGGGTGTGGAGAGAGTGGGCACATCAAGCCCAAATGCCCCAAAGCAAAGGAGGGAAAGGAGAAGAAGCCCTACAAGAAGCAAAGGGCA